>QYAN01000130.1:0-26819 GCA_003988815.1 Chlorencoelia australis
CTAATAATATTCTTAGTTATTAATTATCTTTATTATAATAATTATTATTAAATATCTTCTTATATATTATATTTATCTAGATATTTTATCTTTTATTATAACTTAAAAGTTATTAAATATTTCTTAATTATATTAATTTAAAAATTCTTATTATTATTCTTTTTATAAGATAAATCTCTTATTAAATATTATTATTATTATTAATTTT
This sequence comes from Chlorencoelia australis, assembly GCA_003988815.1. Taxonomy (NCBI): domain Eukaryota; kingdom Fungi; phylum Ascomycota; class Leotiomycetes; order Helotiales; family Cenangiaceae; genus Chlorencoelia; species Chlorencoelia australis. Next base: position 209 of record QYAN01000130.1, read on the forward strand.
AATTATAATTTAATTTATTATATTATTTTATAAAACCTTCTAATATTTTCCTATTATAAATACTATTTCTTTATATTATAATAACCTTATAATATTCCTTTTTTCCTTATATATTATTTAATTTTATTATTATTTAATTTTAATATAATTAATATAAAAATATATATATTTATTATCTTTTCTTAATAATAATAATTATATTCCTTTTTTTTTATAAATTTCTTTATAAATTATATTAATTTATAATTTATTTAAATAAGTTTATATTATTCTATCTATTTTATAATTTAAGACTTTTTAAATCTTTCTTAATAATAGCTTTTTTCCCTAATAATCTTCTTCTAAAATTCTTTCTTCGCCAAACTAATCTCTTAAAATAACTCCTAATTTATATAATTATTTATTTATAAGTTTTTCTTAATAAATTCTTTTTAGCTTATTAATAAATTCTTATTTCTATATATATTAAGAATTATAAATTCTATTCTATATTTTATTTTATATCTATATAATATTTAAATTCTTAAATTTATTAAATTATTTCTTAATTTAATATTTATATTAAATAAAAACTTTTTTATTTAATAATATATTTTATAATTATTTTAAATTTTAAATTTATTAGTTTTTTTCTTAATATCTTTATAAATTTAATARTTATTATCTTAATATTTTATCTAATCTAAATAAATATATTTAAAATTCTAATAAAATCTAATATAATATATTTCTATATAAAATAATTTCTAAATATATAAAATTAAATTATAATTATCTTTTATTATCTATAATATTTAATTTTTTATTTATAATTCTAATTTTATATATTTTTATAAATTATTATATTTAATAAAATAGTTTTTTTTTTTATCTAATAATTTTTTATAATATAATATCCTAAGCTTATATAGCTTTCTATATTATTATTATCTTTCTTTTCTTTTTAATCTATTATTATTATTTAATTTTCCTTATTATTTATAATAGCTAGAATAATATTCTAGTTATTTATATTTAAAATAAAGTTTTTACTTTTTTTACTTTTTAATTTCTTCTCTAAATAAATCTTTCTCTATTACTTGCCCTACTTAAGTTATATTCAAATTTATTAGCTTAAGCTATCTATTCTATTATCCTAATTTAATTTATATATCTATTTATTAATAATAATCTTTCTTTTCTAATTATCTTTTATAATAATAATTATTAATAATTATAATTAACTTAATAATATCTAAAAAATCTCTTAATTTACTTATTTTTATTATTTTATTTTTAATTAATTCTTTTAATTCTTAATAAAATATATTACTTAATATATTATTATTCTATATAATTCTCGCTATTATATTCTAAAATTCAGCTATATATATATTTACTAATCTTATCTACTTAAAATATTATAACTTTTACTTTATAGTTTTCTCTATATTAATCTCTCTAAATACTTTCTTAATTTCCTTTATAAATTCTATCTATAATTTAAAAATAATTTAAATAGTCATTCTTGCTAAAATATTAATATTTCCTATTATATTATAATATTTATTATAATTCTAAATATATAGCTTAATTTATTTTATAACTTTCTCTATTAATAATATAATTATCTAAATAATCTTTTTAACTTCTAATTTAAATAAAGAATTATAAAACCTAAAATATAAAATATATTATATAAGAAAATTATTTAACTTATCTTGATTTTTATTATATTTACCTAAAAAATTTAATTTAACCTATCTATATAAATATTTTTTTAATTAAAATATTATTAATATTAATATTATTAATATTATTAATATTTTATTAATATTAYTTTTAATAATCTTTAATATAATATTAATTTTAATAGAAAAATATATATAAACTTATTAATTTTAAAATAAAAATACTTATAATATTATATATAAGCTATTTATTATAATTAATTAAAAACTTATATAATATTATTCTAAAAATAAAAAAAATAAATTTAAGACTATAATAAAGTATATCTAACTTAAAAATATAATTAAATAATATTATAAATATAAAGTTTTTATTTAATAATAAATATATATCTATATAATTCTTTATATATTTCTATAAAAATAGAAAAGTAAAGATATAAGATCTATATTCTCGTTCTATTATTCCTTTGCGCTATTATATATAGGAGCAAAGGCGCGGAATCCCAATATTCTAATAACCGCTCTATTGCGCCAACCACGTAACCGCCTTATAATGACCAATTGTGCTCACGATCGTACATCGTAACACCACGTGCTTATAACCATCAGGTTCGTAACAAGTAGATATATAGAGAGGCAAGGTTTTTTAATAAAATAGTTTTTTTATAAGGAATTAAAATTGCTTATTTATTAAAGTAGTTGATAATAACTAAGATATTATTATAATTATATTTATTTTTATTAAAATTATAGAAGTTTATTATAATATATTTTTAAGATTTACTAGGAATAGGTAAAGGTTATAGGAATTTAAGAATTTTATTATAAGATATTATAATATATTTATAGATATTATAATTTTGATAGTATTATATAATATAAGATTTTATTTTATATTAATAATATTATTTTATAAATATTTAATAAGTTTTAATAATATTAGAATAAGTAAAGATTATTTAGTTATATATTTTTTAAATAAATAATATTTAAATATTATTAATATTAAATACTAATAAATATTTATTAAATAATATTAGGCTATTTATTAATATAAAAAGGCCTAATATTTTAGATATAGTTTTTTTTTTAAATATTTATAGAGAGAGAATATTATAATTAATATTAAGGGCTTGATTTATTATTTTTAAGAAAGATAATATAAATATAATATTAATAATACTAATAAGGTTTTTTTCTAGAATATTAAAATAAAAATTATATTTAAAAAGTTGATTATAGTTAATTTCTCTTATCTAGCAGAGAAAATCAGATTTTATTTAATTAAAATATAAAAGCTATTAAAACTTTTAAACTTTTTTTTAAGTATTTTATAAATTTAGTTTATTTATTTATTATATTAAAATATTTATAAATAAATTATTTTTATCTAGATAATATAAGATAATAAAGTAATAATTAGCTAGAAGTTTAGCCTAATAAGCTTATTATAAATTAAAAGATTTATTAAATATAAAATATTTTAGAGCTTTATAATTAATATAAATATAAATAATATAAAAAATATTAATAAGCTTAGCTTTTTAATATCTAAAAAAATAAATAATAGCTAATATTTCTTTATTATAAATAATATAATTTAATTTTATTAGAGCTATAATTTTAGAGAAGTATATAATTAATAACTAATTATTTTTATATTTTTACGATAATATATTAGCTATTATTTTATTAGAGGTATTTATTTTTAATAAGTATTTAAGCTTATAATAATAATATTATAAGATAAAAATAATAATTAGAAAATTATAAAAGATATTAAAAGAATTATAATAATTATTATTAAATTTAAAAGATATATTAGTTTTAATTAAATTAATAAAGAATTTAATAATTATATTATAATTCTTAATAAAATATTAATAAAAATTATAAAAACTAAAAAAAAATTAAATATCTTTTATTATAATAAGATATTATTAGTTAGAAATAATAAAGATCTTTTTAGGATTAATCTTAATTTTATTAATAAAGATAATAAAATTAAGATATTTAATATATTTTATATTAAATTTATATTTCTTAAAATTAATTTATAATTTAATATTATAAAGATATTATAATATATATTATATATAAATTATATATTTAAAAATATTTTTAGAATAAATAAAAATATTATTTAAATATATAATATAAAAGTTATTTAGAAAGTTAAATAATATATTATTTATATATTTCTAATATATAATAAGTCTATTAATTAGGCCGAAAAGAAGAACTTTATATTTATAGGCTTTATAATAAATCCTAAAGATAATATATTTCTCTAAAATAAAATCTATTTATATTTAATAAAAAGCTTAATAAATATTTTGTGACGAACTGCCTTTAATTTATTCTTAGAATTCTAAACTAAGGAGGAAAAGAAGAGAAGAGAAGCAGAAGTAGAGAGTAGTATCTTAGGGGCTATATATATATTGGCAATTAAATCATAACTAGCCATATTTCTAAAAGGAGGTAGCTTAGATATTAGTAGCTTTAGTTTAATCTATTTTATTATTATTATATAGTAATAACTTGGCCTGAGGCTAAAAGAGGCTAAATTATTATATTATCTTCTTCTTCTAAAAAAGCTTATTTTTAAGTATTTATTTATTAGCCTATTATTTTCTAACTTATTATAATTATCTATATTTTATTTATAGGCCTTAATTTATTTTAATAGCTTTATTAATAATCTATTTTATTTTAGATATTTTATATAGAAATTTCTTATTTTATATAGAATATATATAAGATTATTAATATTATATTAGATAAGGTTAATATTATAATTAAATTAGATTATATAATATTAAAGCTTTATTCTTCTTTTTTTATATATTAATATTTTATTAATCTTATATTTTTCTTCTCTTATAATATTAATAAGGAAGCTTTTCTAAGCTATTTAACTAGATAATAAATTATCTATAGCTTTATATAGTTTTTTAAGAGAGAAAAAGTTAGTTATTTATATAGATATAAATAAGTTAAAATAAAAGATATTTCTAATCTTCTTAATAATTTTAAATTTGCTATTTATAAGAAAGTTAAGCTTTTTAAAGGATTATTAGATAAGATAATAATATATATTAAGCTAAATATTATTATTAATCTTAAAGTTAATAGGTTTATAGCTATTATTAATTTTAGTATATATATATATTTAACTTTTTTTAAGATTTACTTTTGTCTGGTTTTATATAGAATAATAATAATTAGCTATTATTCTAGCTTTAGTAATATTAAGTTTATTTTTTAGCTTATAATCTATTAATTTCTAGTTTTAAGTAATTTAAGGAGAATAGCTATAAATTATTTTAAAAGATAATATATCTTTTAGCGAGTTGTAGGGGAGTATTAGCTGGGTATAGTTTATTATTAATAATAGTTTAAATTAGTTTATTTAGTAAAAATTAATAAAAGATTATAAGTATTTCTATAAATATTAATTATAGATTTTAGTTTATTTATTAGTTTAGGGGTAGTTTATAGAATTAAGTTTAATATTAATATTTAGAATATAATTAAATTCTTTTTAAAAGCTTAAAATAAATTAGGGACTATAGTTGAAAAGTATTATAAAAGATAATTTAAAATATTAGTAAATATGGTAGATATATAGAGAGGTAAGATTTTTTAATAAGATAGTTTTCTTATAAGAAATTAAAATTGCTTATTTGCTAAAATAATTAATAATAACTAAGATATTATTATAATTATGCTTATTTTTATTAAAATTATAAAAATTTATTATAATATATTTTTAAAATTTGCTAGGAATAGGCAAAGGTTATAGAAATTTAGGAGTTTTATTATAAGGTATTATAATATATTTATAGATATTATAATTTTAATAATATTATATAATATAAAATTTTATCTTATATTAATAATATTATTTTATAAGTATTTAATAAATCTTGGCGGTGCTAAAATAAGTAGAAGTTATTTAGTTGTGTGCTTTTTAAATAAATAATATTTAAATATTATTAATATTAGATATTAGTAAATATTTATTAAATAATATTAGGCTATTTATTAGTATAAAAAGGTTTGGTATTTTAAATGTGGCCTTTTTTTTAAATGCTTATAGAGAGAGAATATTATAATTAGTACTAAAAGCTTAATTTATTATTTTTAAAGAGGATAATATAGATATAATATTAATAATACTAATAAGATTTTTTTTTAAAGTATTAAAATAAAAGTTATATTTGAGAAGTTGGTTATAATTAATTTCTCTTATCTGGCAGGGAAAATTAGATTTTATCTAATTAAAATATAAAAGCTATTAAAATTTCTAAGCTTTTTTTTAAATATTCTATAAGTTTAATTTATTTATTTATTATATTAAAGTATTTATAAGTAGATTATTTTTATTTAGATAGTATAAAATAATAAAATAATAATTAGCTAGAAATTTAGCCTAATAAGCTTATTATAAGTTAAAAGATTTATTAGATATAAAATATTTTAAAGTTTTATAATTAGTATAAATATAAATAATATAAGGGGTATTAATAAGCTTAGTTTTCTAGTATTTAAAAGAATAAATAATAGCTAATATTTTTTTATTATAAATAATATAATTTAATTTTATTAAAGCTATAATTTTAGAAAAGTATATAATTAATAATTAGTTATTTTTATATTTTTATAATAATATATTAGCTATTATTTTATTAGAGGTATTTATTTTTAGTAAGTATTTAAGCTTATAATAATAATATTATAAGATAGAAATAGTAATTAGGGAGTTATAAAGGATATTAAAAGAATTATAATAATTATTATTAAATTTAAAAGATATATTGGCTTTAATTAAATTAATAAGGAGTTTAATAATTATATTATAGTTTTTAATAAAATATTAATAGAAGTTATAAAAACTAAGAAAAAATTAAATGCCTTTTATTATAATAAGATATTATTAGTTAAAGATAATAGAGATTTTTTTAGGGTTAATTTTAATTTTATTAATAAAGATAATAAAATTAAGATATTTAATATATTTTATATTAAATTTATATTTTTTAAAGTTAATTTATAATTTAGTATTATAAAGGCACTATAATATATATTATATATAGATTATATATTTAAGGATATTTTTAGAATAGATAAAAATATTATTTAGATATATAATATAAAAGTTATCTAGAAAGTTAAATAATATATTATTTATATATTTCTAATATATAATAAGCTTATTAGTTAGGCCGAAAGGAAGAACTTTATATTTATAGGCTTTATAATAAATTCTAAAAGTAGTATATTTCTTTAAAATAAAATTTATTTATATTTGGTAAAATACTTAATAGATATTTAGCTTTATAAAGATATAAGTATTAGTAAGATATACTAAAATTTTATTAATAAATAGAAAAAAATATTAATCTTTATGGGTTAAAATATTAAATATTTAAAAATTAATATAAAGATATAAGCTTTTATTAGGTTTTTTTATAAAAAAGATAGGGATAATAAAGAAAGATTAAAATAGTTTTATAAATTCTTTTTTTAGGTTTTCCTTAATATACTTTTTTATAACTTTAAGCTTTTTAAGTAATATTTTATATAGTAGGTTATATTTAAAAGCTTTTTTATTTTTTCTTTTTAAGAAAATATAATAATTATATTATTTATATAAGAGAAGAATATTCGATTTATTCTTAAAGAAGATATTTATAAATGAGATATATTTTAGTAGTATTATAAGTTTAATATTAATTATATATAATTAAATAGCTAAATTAAGAATAGCCTATAGAAAATCTATTCTATTTTAAGTATATTTAAAATTATAATATTTAATAGTTGATTTTCTCTGCCTGGTAGGGGAAATTGACTATATTAAAATATTAATTAAATTTAATATTTATAAGATTTTTTTTTATTTTTATTAATATTATTTAATAAGATTATTAATTTTATAAAAAATAATTATAAAAACTTTATTATTTAATTTATATTTAATAATTAAATAAAAGATATAATTAGAAATAATTATTAATTTATAATTTTTTGGTATTAGCTTCTATAAAGATTAGAATTTGTGGTATTTTTAATTAATAGTTTATTTTAGTATTTTTAAAGCTTTTTTAAAAAGAGAAAGTTTCTTTTTTATTTTTTATAGATTAATTATATAGCTTTTAGTAAAGAAATTACTAAAATTTATAATATAGATAGCTAGTAAAATTATTATAGTAATTATATTAAAGTAAATCTTTTTTAAAAGTTTAATAGATTTAATATTTATAATAATATTAATATTAGCATTATTAAAATTATAATTACTATTATCTCTTCTCTTCTAGTCTATATTAAGGAGAGTATCTCTTCTATTAGCATCCTATTAGTACTATTAGTTAATTATAAAAGAAGCTAGTTTTTTCTAAATAAGAATGCGGTTTTAAGCAAATAAAACAATTAGAAAATAGCTTATAGGCTATATTAGATATTATTTTTTAATATTTACTAAAATATAATATTTAGCTAATTATTTGCGGCCAAGTATAATATTATAATTATTAAAATTAGTAATAAGAAAAAAAATAAAAAATTAAATATAATTATTAATTATTAAGTTTAAAAAAATATAATAGATAATAAATTAGCCTAAAAAGCTATTATATTCTTTAATAGATATAGGATTTAAAAGATAGATAATAAAAGATTTTAAGGCAAAAAATAAGTATTTTAAGAAATTCTTATTAATAAATATATATTTATTAGCTTTAATATTAATAAGGCCTAATAATTAATAATTAATTTTATTTTAAGTTAAAATATATAAAAATATAAGATATTAGCTATTAAGTAATTTAAAGCTATTTAAATAATTTATATTATATATTATATTTAGAAAGGAGTTTTTTTCTAGGTATTATTTTTTGCCTAATAAGGAGGTTCTTTATTGTCTTTTTTGTCTATATTTAATATATATTTTTTAATATTATAAAACTTATTTTTTACTTCTATCTTATTAATTTTTATTATAAGTATATTAGATTAATAGCTAGATACTAATAAATTATAATAGGGAGAAGGAATAAAAGTAAAATATCTTGGCTATTTTATATATAATAAGGGGAAGTATTTTTGCCTAGTAAAGGGCTAAGATATAATAGCAGAGGTTAAAGTATATTTATATGGCTTTATATATAAGGCGGTATAACTTGCGGCATATATATTTATATACGCTAGAGCAGATATGGCAGAGAATATGGTCGCAGGAGAGTTCTTTATATTGTGAATTTTTATAGCGAGGTAATTAATATTAAGTTATAAAAGGCGATCTTTATACTAGTTAATTATTTTATTAATATCTTAATAATAAAAGGCTATAGCTTAAAGTTTTAATATAATTTTATTATAAAAAATAATATAAAAGTTTAAATTATTCTATATATTAGCTATATTAGCAAAGATATAAAATTTATAGTAGAATTTTTAGAAGAATTTTATAGACTTTATAAATAAACCTAAAAAAATATTATAGGCTTTATTAATTTTAGTAGAATTATAAAGATAATTAATTATAATATTAATTAAACTAATAATTATATAATTTTTTCTTAAGTTAATAAAGATAGATTTTAAGAATTCTTTTATATATTTTTTAATATTATTAAATATATAGCTCTTTTAATAGCTATTATTAAAAAAATAAGAATTATATTAGTATAAGTAATTCTTAAGTTATTTTTTCTATAAATATAATTAGATAATTAATTTATTTAATAGCTTAATTAATAAAAAGGATATTTTAAAGGATTTATCTATATTAATATTAATATTTAATTATAATTTATAAGGAAAAAAATTTAAAGAAAATCTATAAAATTTCTAGGCTCTTTTCTTAACTAATTAATAAGGTTAATTTAAATTAAATAATAGAGCTAAAGGAAGAGAGAATTAAACTAAATATCTCTAAGCTTATATAAGTAAATCTCATAATATTTAAATCTTTCTGGCTTTTCTTTCATTTTCTAGCTATAGCTAAGTAATTAGCTTGGCTATATCTTTATTATTTAACTTATTTAAGATAAATTAATTATTATTATTAGCAGATTATTCGGGTGCTAAAAGAAGTATACTTATAAAAATAAAAGGGGTTTTAAATTTACTATCTCTAAATATATAATTAAAGGCAATAAGTTATTTTCCCTTTTTTATAGATAAAAAAGAAATTTAAAAGGAAAATATTATCTTTTAAAAAAATATTATATAGCTATATTTAATATAGGTTTTCTACTAACTATTTGCGTCTATAATATATAAATAGAAATTAAAAAGAAGAAATATTATAAAAAAGGCTATTTCCAGCCATATTATAAGGTCAGGATAAGTTTAGAATAATATAATAAACTATCTTTAATTTATTTTTAAAATTCTAAACTAAAGAGGAAAAGAAGAAAAAAAAAGTAAAAGCAGAGAATAGTGTGATAGTTTGCTTCCTTGTTGCCTTAGGCAACCTGTCACGTGATTAGATCGGATGTTAATTAGCCGACACGCTAGTAATTAAGCGAGTCGGAGATGTATTTAGTCGCGAGGCCTCGCCTCGTTTTATAGTTTCTCTTCTTTTCTTCCTTAGCTTTAGATTCTAAGGATTAATTGAAGGCAGTTCGTTATATTATCTAAAGCTCACTTAAAATAACAAGGCATAGCCGGGGACGGCATTTAATATATTCTCTTTACTTATTTCTGCTTGATTGATAGCGATCTCTCTATATGTAGAAGGCTTATACTAGATAGCTTTATTGCGATTCTGAAGAATAATAAAACCATTTGAAATTCCCCTTCCTTTCTTATCTCCGAATAAAGGTAAAGGCAAAGTAGTTGCTATGATAACCGATGACGAGAATAACGCTGCTGCCTTATCTGCATCTTTTTCTATTTATTTCTTTGCGATATAGGACCTGTATTTTACTAATCTTCCAGATATTATAAAAAAGTTAGCTATTTTTTATAAGAATTTATAGAATATTAAAGAAAAAGTTAAAAAGTTTTATTAATTAAAACTACTATTCTTTAATTATTTATAACCCGAAATATTAGAAGTTTAGAATATTATTATTATCTCTAAAATAGCTCGTATTATCTTTTTATTATCTTAAAAACGATAAATACAACGCGTAAAAGCCACTTTATAATAAGAAGATAAAGGAAAATCTGAAGTTATATCTATATATATATATATTTTTAAAATTAATTAAATAGTTAAAAAAGCAAAATATTTAGTAAAGAAAGATAAAGAAGAAATATAGGTATAGATGGGCGAACTTTACGAATAATAGCAAGAAAATTAAAGAGATTTTTAACTTACAAATATATAAGTTATTATTTAAAATAACTAATATAAAAAGCTTAAAGCTTATTTTAAAAGATTTAAAGAATAACTATGCCTAGAGAAAGCTTATGCTAATTAGTTTGATGATAAAGCAAGAACTATAGAAGTAGCCCTTTTTCGAGTATAATTAGAAAATTAATTTATTTATTTTTAAGAATCTTAAAATATAAATCCTTATTTACCTTATTTTTTTGAGTTATTCTCGAGATTATATTATTCTATACCCCTGCTATTTTAGCCTTTCCGGCTTTTTTTAGGTTTATAATTTACTTAGAGAACTAGTTTATATAATTATGTGGTGCTAGAATCTTATTTTCTAGGTATAAATAATAAAATATTTTATATATCTTGAAATTAACCTAGTTATTTACTATTATAATTATTTTTATTTTTTTAATAATCTTTTAATAATTTATTAAATATGTTAGATTTTAGCAAGCCTTTTAAAATCCCTAATTTATTTGATAAATTTAATAATAAAATAATAATTTATCTGGCATATTAAAAGAAAAAAGTTATTAATTATTTTAGATAGTATAATAACTATTTTTTTAATAATAACTATTATAAAAACTATATTCTTAATAATACTAAAGATAAAGCTCGAAAGTTTTTTAAATTATTTTATCTTAATAATAGAAATAAGTATATTGCCAAAAAACTAATTAATATTATATTTTTTTATCTTGAGAATTTCGCCGAAAAAGATAAAGCTTAAAATAGTTTTCTGGCTTTAAATATAAAGATTAATAAGCTCTTTATAATATTTTTTTAAAAGTTCTATTAATTTTCAAGTATTACTGGCATAAAGTTTAATAAAGATCTTTATATTATATTTAAAGATAAGATTACTGGCAAGCTTTAAATAGCTATATTCTAATATTAGAAGTTTAATAAGAATATTCAGAAATATTCTGATAGGATTTAAGAAGTAAATTCCGAATTTGCTGCTGTCTAAGTATATAATAATAAATTTATTTTATCTTTAAAGGAAAATACTTTATCTATCTTATATATTATAAATTATAATTTTAATTATAATAATTATAATTTAAATTATTCTATATTATAAGGCAAAGCTATTAATAGAAATTCTATATTATTTATTATCTTAGCAAATTAATATAGTAAATAAAATTAAATAACCTCTTAATTTAATAAGTAACTATATTACTTTATGCCTAATATACCAAACTATAGATTTAATAATATTTAACTTATTAATTAATTCTTATTTTATTTAAATTAACCTAGTTAACCTAATACCAAAATTAATATAGTAGATATTAATAATATACTAAATAAAATTAATAAAGATAAATATTATAATACTTATAATTAAACTAAATTAAATAATAATAATAAAAATGCTTTTTCGCGAGTAAAAGATAAAGCCTAGAAAAAGACTTCTTTTTAGGCCTAATATATAATATAAAATATCTAAATATATTAAAGTTATTTAGAGGAAAATATCTTACTTGCCTTTATATTTTAATAAAAAATAGAATTAGTTATAAAATCCTAGTATTTATTAATATAGGAGCTAATAAATATATATTTATTAATAAGTTATTATTTAAATATTTTTTTTATATATTTAAATCTTTTATTTATTATCTTCTTAATTCTATTTCTATTAAAAGATATAATAGTTTATAAGGATTATTTATATCTTATTATATTTACTTTAATCTTATAATTAATAATTATATATAGTTATTTATATCCTTTTTTATTACTAATTTTAGCAATTATAGAATTATTCTTAAAAGATTCTAGATTACTAAATATCAAATTTTAGTTAATACCGCAAGATAATATTTAATATAGCTAAAAAGCTATTTTCCTATTATTTTTTATACTAGAAATTATATTTTCTTTAAAAAGCAGCTAAAGCTAATAGCTATTAACCGTAAATATTAGCAAGATACTAATTAGAGAGATATTCTAATTATTATAAATTAGAGAAGGAAAAATGCTGGTAATTATAATTAACTGATAATTATAATTATAAAGAAACCTTTAGTATTTATAATTAAAAATAAAATCGAAAAACTAATACTTATTGCTATTATAAAGCAAGTTTATTTTAATAATTTCAAGCCGAAATTAATACTATCTTCTTTTTGTTGATAAAACCCTTTATTATTCTGCTTAAGTAAGACTTTTATAAAGGATTACTTAATAGCTATATAAAAGATAGAATATAAATTATTTATTTTAAAGCTAAATAATTTAACGCTTCTAGAAGAATTTTCTGATAATTCGAAAAATACGAAAACTATTTTACTAATTTAAAATTAAAAATAATAATAATATTTATAATTATACTTTATATTATAAGCATAAAATACCCAGATAGCTATTATTTCAGGCCTTGCATTTTACTTAATCGCTAAAAATTATGCTAAAAATAAAGTATTTATTATTATTTTGTAAGAGATTAAAAAAGTTATTAAATAATATAAAAGTAAATAAGATATTTTAGTATAAATTACTAGCATTAATGCCAAGTATACCCAGATACCTAAAACGCGCGCTAATTTTATGGCAAAAGCTGCAAAAGTTTTTAAAGTTATACCTAAACTACTAATACCAGAATAATATATAGAATTTGCTAACATATTTTTTAAGAAAGAATTTAATATCCTTCTATCTTATAGATAATATAATTACTATATTTTCCTTAAGAGAAAAGGTAAAAAAGCTCTTAAATATAGCCTACTATATAAAATATTACTTAAAGAGCTTAAGGCTATAAAGAAGTATATTAAAGATAACTTAGAGAAAGATTTTATTAAACTATTATAATTACCTTTTACTATACTAATATTATTTATTAAGAAATCTAATAAAAGTTTATAACTTTATATTAATTTTTATATCCTAAATACTTTAATATATAAGAATTATTATCTTTTACTTTTAATTAATAAAACTCTTACTTATCTTACTAATATTAAGATCTTTATAAAGCTTAATATTTAATAAGCTTTTTATTATATTTAAATAGATTTTTTCTTTAAGAAATATACTACTTTTAAGACCCGTTATAGCGTCTATAAGTATAAAGTTCTTCTATTTAAATTAACTAATAAATTTGTTATCTATTAGAAATATATAAATAATATTCTTTTTGACTTTTTTAATAATTTCTATATTACTTATCTAGATAATATACTTATTTACTCTAATAACGAGTTTAAATACTAAAAATATATTATATAAATATTATAATGTCTTTATAATATAGGTTTACAGGCTAATTTTAAGAAATGCGAATTTAATACTAAGTATATTAAATACTTAGAATTTATTATTTCTACTAAAGATATTAAGGTTAATTCTAATAAAATTGCTATTATCCGCAACTAGTAATACCCTATAACCGTAAAAGAAGTATAATCTTTTCTTGAATTTTATAATTTCTATTTGTGACGAACGTGGGAACGAGACAGAGCAGTTCTTGGATTCTTTACAAGATTCTAAACTAAAGAGAAAAAGAGAAAAGAGGAGAGAGATAAGCTCTTGGGCTCCTTATATAAGTATAGAGGTTTTAGGGGTAACTAGAATTTGCCATATTCCTTAACCTAGTATTAAAATATATAATTTACCAAAATATGCTAATCTTAGTATTGCTATATAATCTTCTTATAATAGTATTATTTTATTATATTACCCCCCCCTCTGAAAAAAGGCAGCCCTTTGTATTTTATTTATAACTTTATTATTATCTAATTTATTATAGTTATTTATATTATTTTCCTAAGCCTTAATTTAATTAGATAGTTATTTTRGAGGTTCTTTAAGTTCTAGGTGTGCTAAGTAGAAGTCTTATAGAAGGTATAGAGAGTATTTAAAGTTAGATACTAGATAGTATTTAGGGTTCTTATTTGCTTTTTGCTAGTTTGCTTTATAAAGTAGCTTTGTTTTATATTTTTTTATAGCTCTTATTTATAATATTATTTATTTRTCGTTATCTAYTAGATTAGTTAAAGGTTTTAGCTTATTAATTTATCCTAGTAGAGGATCTTCTATATATTTGCAAAGTCGTTAAGAATAAAAGACTGAGTAAATTTTCATAAATTTAGGGAGTTTTATTCTCTAAGAAAATCCTTTTTTGCCTATAACCTTAAAAGGGCTAATTTATTGGTAACCTAGCTTGCGGCTAGATTTATCTATTTTTAAGTTTTTTATAGATAACTAAATTAGATTTCTAATATCCTAATCTATTTTTTATTAACTTTTATTAATATTATAAGCCTTTTTCTTTTAAGCTAGCAATATAATCTTTTTAGCTATTTTAAAACTATCTTGAAGTTTTTAGGTAAATTTAACTACTTTTTAATATACCAACTTTTCTTATATATTCTAAGGTTCTTTTGGGGCCTTCTAGTTAAATAATTTCCTAGGAAAATATTCCCTAAATAGCTAGAAGGRGAATATTTTAATAGAATTATATAGAAGAATTAGTTAAGTATTATTAATAATAAGAAAAAGTTTTAATTAGTTATTCTAGTAGTAATTTATAAAGAGATATAAGTAATAATTAGAATATTAGTTTATAATTTCTATCTAGCTATTAATTTAGGAATTAAATATAATAAAAAGTTTAATCTATATTTTAAATATAATATAAAATATATTTTAAAAGATAAAAATAAATTAAAAATTTTTATTAGAAATAATTAACTTTAAAAAGTTATAATATTAATATATATAAATATAATAAAGTTCTATTATATTTTTAGCTATTATTATTTTATAATAAAGAATTAATATTATAATYTTATTAAAATAATTAATAAAAATATATATATTATTATATTTATTTTTATTTTTTAGTTATAATTTAAAATTAATATAAATATATTATTAAAAGTAATTAAGAATAGATAAGAAATATAGAAAACYTAGAGTTTTATTGCGAGGAGTATATACTTTAYTATATTTAAAGTAATTGTGGTAAAAATAAGTAATATTAGCTATTATATCTTTTTAATAGTATTTCTTATAAGTTATAGCTAGTAGCTTTYTAGCTTTAGGATATATAAATAATAACTAGTTATAGGCTTTCTTTAAGAATATTATATAAATATTATTTATATTTGAAATTATAAGTAATTTCTTATAGAGTAGGAAGCTATTTTCTAAGCTATATTTAGGGGATAAGTTGTTTTGTGTCTATTTTTACTACTTTTTTAGAGACTTATAGATTTTATTAAGAATATTAATAGCTTTTATTAGCTTAAAAGATTTTATAAAGAAGATTTTCAACTTTTTTCGTATTTGGGGGTTAACTTATTTAGATTATAGGAGTAGTTTAGTTTTTATTTTTTCTTTAATATAATTTTAGGGATTAATATCTTATTCTTTATAAAATAGGGCATTTATAGCTATATTAGCTTTGCCTGGTTAATAAAGGATTTAGAAGAAAAATTATAATAGAATGTCTGCCTAGTATGCTTATTGAGAATTTAATAACCTTTTAATTATAAAGTACTTAAGTACTTTATAATTAGTAATAATTTCTATATAATATTAAATATCTTATAATTCTATTTTCTAGTTTGATAATCTTTTAATAATAGCTAGTATTTCCTTATTATAAATCTAGTAGTTAATTTCTATTAATATTATAGTCTTAAAAAAAAATGCTATTAGGTGCTAGTTAGGGGTTTGCTTATTATTATGATTTTAAGAGAATATTAYTATTATTATTCTATTTAATATATTTATTTTTAAGCGAAATTAAAATATAGAATTATAGTATATTAGTATTAGAAAATTATAAAGGAAATTCTTAAGAATATTAAAGGCTTATTAATAGCCCTAATTAAACTTAAAAATAGTATTTTTATAAGTTAGATAAATTAGTAGTTTAGCTATTATTTTAAAATTATAAATAAAGTATTAATAGAAATTATAAAAGCTTAAAAAGGATTATATCTCTTTTATTATTATAAAAGCCTTTTATCCTTATATTATAGCTATTTTCTCGGGGTTAACCTTTATTTTTTTAGTCGTTATTATAAATCCTAAGTATTTAGTATATTTAATATTAAACTTATATTTCCAAATATTAGCTTATAATCTAGCAGCTATAAGATAATTTAATATTTTTTTAATATATATTATATATTCTAATTTATTTTCAGAATAAATTAAAATATTATTTAGATAGGCTATATAGAAGTTATTTAAATATCTAAAAAGTAAATTATTTATATAATATTAATAAGTTATAAGTTTATTAGTAAGTCTAAATAGTAATATCTTATAYTTATATATTTTATATCTTATATAAAAAATAGTAAATTCCTTAAAATTTATATTTATATAGATTCTATAAAATATTTATTAAATATTAAGCTTTATAAAGATCTTAGCTTTATTAAGGCAAGCTAGTATTTTATTAATTAAAGAGAATAAATATTTATTTTTTTTTATAATAAGATTAAGCTTTTAATAATTTATATAAAAATATAATAATCTATTATATTTCTTTATAAAGATAATAGGAAATAAGAAGGAGGCTTAACTAAATTTAATAAAATTTTTATATAAATTATTAATTAGATATTACTTAATAGCTAGAAGTTTTTCTATATTTTAAAAGTATAAAGAATTATAAAAATGCTAAATATTAGCAAGAAGTTTAATTTTATAGTTATAAAAGTAATAAGAAAGTAAAAGGTTAGAATTAGATTTAGAGAAGGCTTTTTTATATAAGTAATAAATATTAGATAGTAATTTRTATATATTTAGTATTTTTTATTATTTAGCTAGAAAATAGCCTTATAATTCTAGCTTTTTATTAATTTTATATAAGCTAGTAATATATATTTATAAACTATTATTTTTCCTATAATTCTAGYAAAAATATAAATATAAAGCTATAATATTAATCTTATAAATAAAAAATAATAATATTTTCTTCTTAAAATTATATTTCTTAGTAGTTAATAYCTAAGGTTGCTATGTCGGCAAGGATTTTTTAAGGTTTAGATAAATATAAGAATTAATATAATTTAATATTTAAGGTATTTTTTTCTCTTTTTAATTATCTATTAATAATTTTCTTTAAGAAAGAAAATTAATCTTATATAGTTCTCCTCTTTTAACTTTATTCTTCTAGTGTTTTTCATCTTATTAAATAGCTAAATCTCTTTTTATAATATCTAATTAATATATAGAATTAATTTAGCGAGGTTTTTTAAGTTTCTTAATAYTTTCTAAGTATAGGATTTTCATCTAGGGGTTAGAATTTAGTAGAAGAGAATTAAGCCACTTTAGCTTTTATTATTAGAAGTCTAGCTTTATATTRAAATAGGCTATCTACTTGGCTCYTAATATTATATTATAATTTTCTAGATYTAAGATTAAGAATAGTATTTAGGCCAGATATCTCTCGTTAATTTCAGTATCTAATAATAAATAACTAATAATAAATCTTTCTGGTTTTCTATTATAATTTTTAGCTTAAATAAAATAAGTAAATATTATAAGTTTAATATTAAATAATCTTTAAATTAATATAATATATTTATAGTTAATTAAATTATATATAYTAGCTCTAATATTAAAAAGGGCTTAAATATAAGAAATTATAATTCTATTATTAGAAATAATATAATAAATTATAAAAAGATCTCTATTTAATAATTAATTTATATTAATTTCCTTAATATTTAATATAAARATTAAAAAGRAATCTTTTTCTAGCTCTATTTATTTTCTGGGTTAGAATTACTATCTTCTAGCTTTTCCTCCTCTAGAACTTCTTTATATTATTTATAATAATATCCTATAATATAAATCTCTTCTTTATTAATCTTATTAATTCTAAATTTCTTTTTAAATTAARGATAATTTAGTAACTTATATTCCTCCTTTTTATAATTATAATATATTAATATAAAAAAAATTATATTATACTAAGATTTAAAGRTTTAAAACTTCTTATAAGCTCTAGCTTTAAATAACTTAAATATAAATTAATATAACTTAATAGAAAAAAAAATAAATTATATTTTTTTTCGGGGGTTTATTAAAGTTAATAATTATCTCTTAAAACTAAAAGCAAGCTAATAATTAGCTTTTTAATTTATATTCTCTTTTATATAGAATTATTATTTATTAATAGCTTTTATTATATCTAATATTTCAAGGAGAGTTTTCTAAATATAAATCTAAGAAATAAAAAATTATTAGTTTTCTAGATAAAATTTACTAAATAAGTTTTAAAACTATATTTATTCTAGTATATTGCCTAGAAATCTATATTCTAGAAACTTTATCTTAAACTAATAAAAAGATTTATTAATTTTTTATAAAAAATAATTATAAAGTCTTTTATTTTTAATAGCTTTTTACTTATCTTTAAATATATTAGCTAATAAATTAARTATCTTTTAAACTATTATAAATTCCTATAAAATTAGTTTTAAGTAATATAGCTATAATAAGATTTATATTAGGCTCTTTATATAATTTTAAAAATATATTATTTTAAATAATTCTCTTAGGAAATAGTTTTTATTAATTGTAAATTTCTCTTAGATATCTAGTAGAAAGATAAACTACTTAGGTTTTTCTATTAGGTTCTTAAGAACTTCCTTAAACTTAACTTTGGGCGTAAGCCTGCCACCAAATTATGGTATTATACTATAATAAGCTAAGTAATAGGGATAATAATATTGCCTATATATAGAATAGCTATAACTAGGATTCGAGTAAGAGCTTTTAAAGTTAGACGATCTAGGGTTAAAAGGGGTATTTGCTGGGAGTATTCCTAATATAAAAGGTGTCTTAGTTAAAAATAGGGGGTTATTCCTAGTTGCCTGGTTTTTGGCATTCTTTTTTCGTTTAGAATTAGATTATTTCTTTCTAGGGGTTTTCTAAACGGGCGGCACAGGAAATTGAGTATTTAGATCAGTCTCTATTGCAGTCATCTTCAAAYGTATGGCYATAGGCTCATTAGTAGATATCTCGATCTGCGAGTTTATATTTAAGCAAAGAAAAGAAGGTAAAAATGGGGGGATTTTAATAGGAAGATTAAAACTTCTAAAAAATATTTAAAATATATATTTTTAAAAAGATCAAAATAATTAATAGGAAATTATATATGCCTTTCTAGGCAAAGTAGTAAGTTTAGAATAATATAATAAATATRAGAACGAAATAAAGCAGTTCTTAGATTCTTTACAAAATTCTAAACTAAAGAGAAAAAGAAAGAAGAGAAGAAAAATAAGCTCTTGGACTCCTTATATAAGTATAGAGGTTTCAGGGGTAACTAGGATCTGCCATATCCCTCAACCTAGCATTGAGACATATAATTTACCAAAGCATGCTAATCCTAGTATTGCCATGTGATCTTCTTGTGACAGTGTCGTTTCGTCACACTATTATTGCTTTATTAAAAATTATAATATTATTACTTAACTACTTATTAACTTAATAAAAACAAATATACCCTTTTAATTTAATAACGGCTACTATAATGCCTTTAATATTTTAAAACTTATACTTATATCTATATCTATTTTATAATATTATTATTAAAAACTAAAATACTTATTAGAAACCAATATATTAGATAAAGTTATAGTAAATATACTCTTTTAAAAGTATAGAAATAACTAGTTATCTATTATATTTTTCTTAAAAATAATAGCTCCTACTAAGCTAAACTATACTATTTATAATAAAAAAATACTAGCCATTATCTGCTTATTTAGTTACTAGCAAGCTAAACTTACTAGTACCCCGCATACTATTCGCATTTATACTAATTATAAAGCTCTTAAATATTTTATAATAAGTAAACCTTTAAACTTATAATAGGCTTAATAAGCTAAACTATTAGCAAATTACTATTTTTTAATTACCTATTAACCTAGTAAGTAAAATCCTTTAGCTAATACCTTAACCTATTGTATTAACGAGCTAGATTTACAGAATACCTAAAAGAAAACTTAAAAATTTTAATAATTATTATATATAGATTAGGTATTCGATTTTATAGACTTAGCCAGTAAAATTACCCCTAACTACGCCAAAAACCACTTATTAGATTAAATAAAGCTATATTACAAACTATATTATATATAATACCTCGAATTATAGCTATAATAAGATTTAAAGACCGAAAATTTAATAAGTATTATTAATATTGTGCCTATATTTCCGGCACTTAAAATTATAAATTAAATTCTAACTATAAATTAAAATACTATATTTCTTTATACTTTTTAAAGACAAGCTATATTAGAAATACCTAGCCCTTTTACTATTAAAAATAATTTACTATTATATAATAATTGCCTTATAATCCTAAATATTAATAATATCTATATACTTCTAATTTATAAAGTATATAACCAAATATTTACTATATATTTTAATATTAGCAAGATTTATCACCTTCTTGCTAAATAATACTATTAATACGAGATAAAATCTTATATTAAATAATATTACCGCAATTATAATACTTATAGAAGAAGTTCTATTTTTCGTAATAAAACTTTAGGTTTTTTTAACCTTCTGCCAATATCTAGCAAACCCTAAAAGCATATTATAATAAATTTTTATAGTTTTAATAAAAATAAGCATAAATATAATAATATACTAGTAATTATTAATCACTTTAGCAAGCAAGTAATTTCAATCTCCTATAAAAAGACCATATCTTTTCGCAATTTAGTAATTCTTTATATCTACCACATTTATTAATATTTTAAATTACCCCTTATAATACTTTCCAATCGCGGACCACAATTTATCTTTTCGTTCTAGAAAAAATTTAACCATATTTTAGGCACGAATATTAAACTTAATTCTGCTAACTACCCTCAAACCGACAATTAAATTAAGATTTATAATTAATACTTATAAAAGCGTCTATACCCGTTTATTAATTTTTACCAGATAAATTAGTCCGAGTTACTACCTATAATAAATTACACACAGCTAGTACTGCCATATAATGCCTTAGAAGGTATATTACCTTTTAAAGTTATATATAGATATATACCTAAAATTACTTAGAATTGGAAAAAGTTTAATACTAAACCTAAAAACAAGCTAAACATTACTAAGGCCAGAGCTATAGCCAAATATTACCATGAAATATAGAAGCTAGCCAAGAAATAAATTAAAAAAGCTTAAATATATATATAAGCTAAAATTAATAATTCGAGAAAACCAATTAACTTTAAAATAAATAATAATATATAGTTAAATATATAATTATTTCCTACCTAATATTTATTATAGAAATTAAATTTCCCTATAAATAGAAAATTCGAAATTCTCGAAAAAATAGGCAATACCTATTAACTTAATCTCCTAGCCAATATAAAAGTAAATAATACTTTCCCACCTAACTACTTATATAAAACTATAAATAAACCCCTACCTAGTCAAGTTAAAGCCGAAGTATTCCCTATTAATATCACAGGATAAAAARAATAGAAGGTTAACGAGATTTTAATATCCAAAACTTAAAAAAATAAACTCTATTATCAAGTAATATAGCTCAATTACAATATTAATTTTACCTGATATAATATATTAAATCTAATATATACTCTTCACAAAATTAGAAACTTCCACCTCAAGCATTCTAAATAGGATAGCCCCCCAGCAAAGTTGGAAGCCTAGCTAAAAGCTTAGGAGCAAGGTATTAAAGATTATAATGAGCTAGAAAATAGCAAAATAATAAGTAAGCGCTCAAGGGCGAGCTTTTTTCGGGAGAGGGGGTAATATAATAGTTTGCTTCCTTATTGCCTTAGGCAACCTATTACGTAATTAGATCGAATGTTAATTAGCCGACATGCTAGTAATTAAGCGAGTCGGAAATATATTTAGTCGCGAGGCCTCGCCTCGTTTTGTAGTTTCTCTTCTCTTCTTCCTTAGCTTTAGATTCTAAGGATTAATTGAAGGCAGTTCGTCACAAATAGCACCTTAGGGGCTATATATATATTGGCAATTAAACCATAACCAGCCATATCCCTAAAAGGAGGTGGCTTAGGTACTAGTGGCTTTGGTTTAATCTACCTCATTGTTGCTATGTGGTAACGACTTGGCCTGAGGCTGAAAGAGGCCAAATCGTCACATATTTAGCTTTATAAAGATATAAATATTAGCAAAATATATTAAGATTTTATTAATAAGTAGAAAGAGATATTAATCTTTATAGGTTAAAATATTAAGTATTTAAAAGTTAATATAGAGATATAAGCTTTTATTAGGCTTTTTTATAAAGAAGATAGAGATAATAAAAGAGAATTAAAATAGTTCTATAAATTCTTTCTCTAGATTTTTCTTAATATATTTCTTTATAGCTTTAAATTTTTTAAGTAATATTTTATATAATAGGCTATATTTAAGAGCTTTTTTATCTTCTTTTTTTAAGAGAATATAATAATTATATTATCTATATAAAAAAAGAATATTTAATTTATTCTTAAAAAAAATATCTATAAATAAGATATATTTTAATAATATTATAAATTTAATATTAATTATATATAATTAAATAATTAGATTAAAAATAGCCTATAAAAAACTTATTCTATTTTAAATATATTTAAGATTATAATATTTAATAATTAATTTTCTCTATTTAATAAAAAAAATTAATTATATTAAAATATTAATTAAATTTAATATCTATAAAAATTTTTTTTATTTTTATTAATATTATTTAATAAAATTATTAATTTTATAGAAGATAATTATAAAGACTTTATTATCTAATTTATATTTAATAATTAAATAAAAGATATAATTAGAAATAATTATTAATTTATAATTTTTTAATATTAGCTTCTATAAAAATTAAGATTTATAGTATTTTTAATTAGTAGTTTATTTTAATATTTTTAAAGCTTTTTTAAAAAAGAAAAGTTCTTTTTTTATTTTCTATAAATTAATTATATAGCTTTTAATAAAGAAATTATTAGAATTTATAATATAAATAGCTAATAAAATTATTATAATAATTATATTAAAGTAAATCTTTTTCGGAAATTTAGTAGATTTAATATTTATAATAATATTAATATTAATATTATTAAGATTATAATTATTATTATTTTTTCTTTTCTAGTTTATATTAAGGAGAGTATCTTTTTTATTAGTATTTTATTAATATTATTAATTAATTATAAAAAGAGCTAGTTTTCTTTAGATAAGGATATGGTTTTAAGTAAGTAAGATAATTAGAGGATAGCTTATAGGCTATATTAAATATTATTTTTTAATATCTATTAAAATATAATATTTAGCTAATTATTTATAGCTAAATATAATATTATAATTATTAAGATTAATAATAAGAAAAAGAATAAAAAATTAGATATAATTATTAATTATTAAGTTTAAGAAAATATAATA
Organism: Chlorencoelia australis; assembly: GCA_003988815.1. Taxonomy (NCBI): domain Eukaryota; kingdom Fungi; phylum Ascomycota; class Leotiomycetes; order Helotiales; family Cenangiaceae; genus Chlorencoelia; species Chlorencoelia australis. Next base: position 24,647 of record QYAN01000130.1, read on the forward strand.
GATAATAGATTAGCTTAAGAAATTATTATATTTTTTAATAGGTATAGAATTTAGGAGATAAATAATAAAAAATTTTAAGATAAAGAATAAGTATTTTAGGAGGTTTTTATTAATAAATATATATTTATTAGCTTTAATATTAATAAGGCCTAATAGTTAATAATTAATTTTATTTTAAGTTAAAATATATAGAAATATAAAATATTAGCTATTAAATAATTTAAAGCTATTTAAATAATTTATATTATATATTATATTTAGAAAGAAGTTTTTTTCTAGATATTATTTTTTATTTAATAAAAAGATTCTTTATTATTTTTCTTATTTATATTTAATATATATTTTTTAATATTATAAAACTTATTTTCTATTTTTATCTTATTAATCTTTATTATAAATATATTAGATTAATAATTAGATATTAATAAATTATAGTAGAGAAGAAAAATAAAAGTAAAATATCTTAACTATTTTATATATAATAAGGGAAAATATTTTTATTTAATAAAAAGCTAAAATATAATAATAGAAATTAAAATATATTTATATAACTTTATATAAAAGGCAGTATAACTTATAGTATATATATTTATATATATTAAAATAGATATAATAAAAAATATAATTATAAAAGAATTCTTTATATTATGAGTTTTTATAATAAGATAATTAATATTAAGCTATAAAATATAATTTCTATATTAATTAATTATTTTATTAGTATTCTAATAATAAAAGACTATAGCTTAAAATTTTAATATAATCTTATTATAGAAAATAATATAAAAATTTAAATTATTCTATATATTAGCTATATTAGTAAAAATATAAAATTTATAATAGAACTTTTAGAAAGACTTTATAAACTTTATAAATAAGCCTAAAAAAATATTATAAATTTTATTAATTTTAATAAGATTATAAAGATAATTAATTATAATATTAATTAAATTAATAATTATATAGTTTTTTCTTAAGTTAATAAAGATAGATTCTAAAAATTCTCTTATATATCTTTTAATATTATTAAATATATAGCTCTTTTAATAGCTATTATTAAAAAAATAAAAATTATATTAATATAAATAGTCTTTAAGTTATTTCTTTTATAAATATAATTAAATAATTAATCTATTTAATAGCTTAACTAATAAAAAGGATATTTTAAAGGATTTATCTATATTAATATTAATATTTAATTATAATTTATAAGGAGGAAAGTTTAAAAGAGATTTATAAGATCTTTAAGCTTTTTCCTTAACTAATTAATAAAGTTAATTTAAATTAAATAATAAAGCTAGAAAAGAAGAAAATTAAACTAAGTATTTTTAAGCTTATATAAGCAAATTTCATAATATTTAAATCTCTTTAGCTTTCTTTTTATTTTCTAGCTATAGCTAAATAATTAGCTTGGCTATATCTTTATTATTTAATTTATTTAAAATAAATTAATTATTATTATTAATAGGTTATTTAAATATTAAAGAAAATATACTTATAAAAATAAAAGAGATTTTGAATTTATTATTTCTAAATATATAATTAAAAATAATAGATTATTTTTTCTTTTTTATAAATAAAAAAGAAATTTAGAAGAAAAATATTATTTTTTAAAAAAATATTATATAGCTATATTTAATATAAATTTTCTATTAACTATTTATATTTATAATATATAAATAGAAATTAAAAAAGAAAAATATTATAAAAAGGCCATTTCCGGCTATATTATAAGATTAGAATAAGTTTAGAATAATATAATAAATTGCCTTTAATTTATTCTTAGAATTCTAAACTAAAAAGGAAAAGAAAAAAAGAAAAGCAGAAGCAAAGAATAATATCTTAGAGACTATATATATATTGGCAATTAAATTATAACTAGCTATATCTCTAAAAGGAGGTAGCTTAGGTACTAGTGGCTTTGGTTTGATCTATCTTATTATTGCTATATAGTGACGACTTGGCCTGAGGCTGAAAGAGGCCAAATCGTCACAAAAAGATAGTTTAAAATATTAATATATATAATAAATATAAAGAATTATAAGATTTTTAGAAGAAATAATTTTCTTATAAGAAATTAAAATAGCTTATTTATTAAAATAATTAATAATTATTAAGATATTATTATAATTATATTTATTTTTATTAAAATTATAAAAATTTATTATAATAT
>QYAN01000131.1:0-27852 GCA_003988815.1 Chlorencoelia australis
TTAATATTAAGAAAAATTAAAAAATATTATTTTAAAATAATATTATATAATATTTTTAAAGAAAATAATATAGAATATAATTAGAATTTTATATTTAAAGAAGAAAATAAAAATATTTAAGATAAAAAATAATTTATAATAAAAAAGTTAATAAATATTAAAATTTCTATTAAAAAAGATATTATTTTTAAAGATTAATTATTTTAAGAAGATTAAAAAAAAGATTTGAGATTATAAATTTTTTAGAAAAAATTAAAAAAACTAGAAAAGAAATTAATAAAAAGATTTAAAAAGAAATATTTAGAAATATTAATAAATTTATTAATTAGATTTTTCTTTTTATTTTCTTTTTTTTATTTTTCTTTATATTTAATAATATTAAATTCTTTTAAATATTTAAATTTATATTAAAATATATTAAGTTTATATTTATAAAATAAATATTATTATTTATAAAATTAAAAAATTTTAGATAATATTTTTTCTTTTTTAGCTTAAAGTTTTTTTTCTTATTAATTAATAGATTTTTAGTTATTAATTTAGGAAATTTTAATATTCTAAAAATCTTTAAATAAAATTATAATATTATAATTAAAATAAATATAAATATATTTAAAATATCTATAATTATAATAAAAATTAATAATATATTTATAATTTTAATTAAAATATAAGAAATATAATAATATTTTAATATTAAAGTTTTTTATTTTATAGATTAATTAGAAGTTTTCTTTTTTTTTATAATTTAAAATATTTAATAAAAGATAAAAAGTAGTTAATAAAAATATAATAGTTTAATTAAAGAAAATTCTAGAAAATAATTTTTATTTAAGTAATTTAGGATAAATACTAGATTAAGAAGAAAATAATATTATAAACTTAATAATTATAAATATATAATATTATAATATATAATTATAAATATAATTAGTTATTATAAAGCAATTATATAATTAGCACAATAAAGCAATTATTAAAATATTGGGATTTTATACCTTTACTCCTATATATAATAGCGCAAAGGAATAATAGAACGAAAGTATAGATCTCGCGCCTTCGCTTTTCTACTCCTATAGGAATATATAAAGAATTATATAGATATATGCTTATTATTAAATAGAAGCTTTATACTTATAATATTATTCAAATTATACTTTAAGTTAAATATACTTTATTATAGTCTTAAACTTATTCCTTCTATTCTCAGAATAATACCACGTGAGTCTCCAAACGACGACAACAGACAGCCTACACGTAACATTTACTAAGGCTCTTATTTATGCTAAACATATATCCTTTATTCAGTTCCTAAATATAAAAAATATAGCTAATCTTTTAGAAGAAAAATACTAATCTACTTTCAGCTTCTTTTATCTATTTACCTCCTTTACAAGCTAGGAGGATATATTAGAATATTCTAAAGCTCTATTAGATAATAAATAGATTTATATTTATTAATAGTTTAAACTACTAATTAGTAATATTATTAATTGGAAATCTACTCAAAGAAGTTCGGAGTTTTCTCGCAATCTCAGGATTTTTATACTATAAATACTGCTATATTTCCTGAGCAGAAAGGCCCAACGCTAAATGATAAGAGTTTCTCCCTAAACGTTTTCGTATCCTAAATCCAACAGTACTCTAAGAAATGCGTACGCCCTTGCTAGGGTTTGTTGCATTCTTAGATATATAGGAGGCATTCTCTAACTACTGAATTCTATTGACCATTGCATTATAAATCAAAACCTCCTCATATCCTCGCAAGCGAGAGAATCAGTTCACAGTCCACAAAAGGGTTGATCTGCGATTCTTCTCCATCCTTCGCGAAATATTTCAATGGCGAATTCAAAGAAGATACCAATAGCACGACGAAGTAGACGATCATCAGGCTGTTTTCAAGGCATTCATTACCTGGCTTTACACCAAAATCTTCCCTGTCGCTCTTGGGATTCAAACCCTGTCAGCCGAGAAATGTGGCTCCGATGACTTCAAGAGTCAAGCAATGGAACGAGAAGCAATGAACGAAATTCAAAGACAGTCTCAAAAATGGGCAAACCAGCTTCGCGAAGCAAGCGGTGGAATTCATACTTGCGGGCACCTACGATAAGACAACAGGTCCGTCCGTTAAGAACGTTGGCTATTGCCATAATGAGGTGTTTGCAGCTCTGCAGAAGGCGCCCAGAAGGATTGCAGGAATACCACCATCAAGGCCCGGAGTTCACTAGCAAGTACATGGATCCACGGCATCGGAAACGCACAGCGTTGGACACGCGATGGATACATTGTCCGCTCTTGTTACTTTGCGCTCCGTTTTACCCCGTCTCTTTCAGACGATTACTACAATACCAATACCAATACCAATACCAATCGATACGCGAATATACAAAGGATACACGAGGCAGACGGAGGCATGTGCGAATGGTCAGATTCCCCTGTGGAGCCTTTATATATCTGGTGGGGGGGCTTACGAGGAGTCTCAGATTCCTATGCATTGGAAGCGATCCCACTTGACCCCCGGAATATCCCCCTTGCTAGCGTGAGTGTTTGACTGCTAGACGAAGGCATAAAGATGATAAACCTTGTCGGCAAGGCTGGCAGTCGGACTTCAAACGTCGTGGGGAATCTTTCGATATCGAAGGCTGCCATGTTGATCGAGGAACTTCGGTTAGAGGACATGAAGCTATGAAGATGAGATAAGGAATCGCATGCGGGAGCGAGCGGAAAAAGGAAGATTTGAAAGATGGTGTGAGAGTTGAGAAATGCGAAAAGTGTATACAATTGCAACCGCTCCTTGTGCATTCCTTCCGTATTCCACATGGAAAGGCCCGCTATACATTATAGCAATTAATTTAGGACTGTTACATAAAGAGTAAATTCTTGGAGCAGATGTTCTACATTTGAGAAGATCTTACACTATATACATGTCACGTAAGCTTAACGCTCGAACTGAACCTCATTATCTGAGCTCCAAATGATAAATACGATAAATACTCATGGTAGTACCAGAATAGTTATTACATTCGACCCTCCGACAGCGTATGAAAGCCGGGGGTATATTTACGATCCTCCTCGTCCCCCTTTTCAAGGTCTACGTCTGATACCTTCACAGAATAGGTAGTCTCCTTCTTTATCACTAGACCACTCGAACCCTGCAGTGGCAGTATGCTTTCTTCACTCCCAGCATCAGAGGCTTTCGCAATTGCATTATTCCCATGTATTTTCGTGAAGCCGCGGTTTCCTGTCGCGAGAGTCGGCTTCTGACTGTGGAGTTCAAATGTATTTGCATAAGCGTTTGTTGGTCGACTGCCGCTACGTGTGCTTCGGAAGTAAGTGAATAGAGGGCGCAGGAGGGGGATGGAGGCTGCGATGATGACGAGGTTTCCTTCGACGCTGGATTGCTTATTAGTTCCCGTTTTGAAGGATATATTATCATTGGAGGAATGGAATGGATTCGACTTACACAACCCAGGTGAGAAACTGTACATTCGCAAATAGCAAATCGGGACTGGCTAGCGTATTGACTTGGAGAAGCTTCATAATTACTGAAATGAAAGCGCTGTGAAGGTTAGCTAGCTGTGCGGAAATTGTAAATATCTGCAGTTAGCGACTTACATAGAACTAAGGCCAAGTAAGACTATCAATCCAACCTTCGTACGCATATTCATCTGAAGATTCCACAGCATCGTCGCAGGAAGACAAGTTAAAAACAAATCAGTGGCAGCATTTAGGCCTGTTTGCGAGTACCCAATATCCTTTGTTTTTAATTAGCAGACGAAAAAGGTTCAGACAGGGCTTGGCTTTTGGACTTACTGCTGTTACAATAGGGTTCCAGCACTTTGAAACGATTGTCAAATCCCAGAGCGTACGGACGTCTGCACATTGGACGTATAAAAGAATCATAACTATGGTGTTCCAGACGAATTGGACAACGAATAAGGCCCACAGAGACCACCTTCTCCATTTGCTGTTGCCGAAAAGCTTCACCATCAACATGATGAATGACATACGGCCAAATGTCGCTCCCATGATGCCTGTGTAGCTGCAATCAGTATAAGTCCATTAATTGCCAGAACGGGCAATTGACTAACCAAATGCTCCAGCTACCCAAATCAGCATTTTTGCTTCCTTTGCATTATCCGTGGTGAGAAAGACTTGATGGTGACCCCAGCCAAAATGATAGGCTGCTGAAAGCACTATTGCCATTCCCACCATAACGACCTTGGTTAATTAGCAAATAGTTACATGATGTTAGAAGTCTGAGGCTGCTACTCACAGTAGCAACTACAACAAACCAATCACTCCCAGTAATCGATCGAGTGAAGCGAACTTGGGTATAACATCTTGCGGCTACAATGACTGTAGAAAGGATCGAGAGAAACCAAATGACGCCTAATGCTGATTTCGCTATGGAGATGTTAGCATTGTATAATTTCGTTACAGGTGTAGCAGACTTGTTCTTGGGCAAGATCTGCGAGGTCTAAAAGATCGTCGTGACGATCGATCGGGTGCTGGGCTACTTACCATCATTGTAATCGGTTACAGGAGTTGACGAAGAGTCGGTAGACATGGTGACTGATGACCGGGTCCGTGGAAGAGGAGAAAGTGGTTATGGGGTGACGTGAAAACGAGGAATGAAAATGAAAAATGACTTGCTCTGCTTTCTGAAATGGCAAAGATCATCTCTAGTATAATAATATAATAATTCTCAGAGACTCGTCTCATATCGTGACTGCATAATTAGTGGCGCCATGGGTTTTCCCAACTTGTGTATGAAAGATTGTTTTGCGGTTGACCCCCGTCGACGAGAGTAGGTACCACTGTAACAAAACGTGATGTAGGTGGAAAGGAGTAAGTAGGCTAGGGGAGTAGACTAGGCTGCCCGGACATGGGGCCGCAAGAGTATATACCGCCGGTTGCGACAAGCTAACCCCTGAGTTCTGTAGTTTGGGAAGTCAAACTCTTCGACGATTAGCGAGTTCTTTACTAGCTGTTAAGAAGAACTTTATATCTTGTTTATGTGCGGAGAGAGTCACTTAAGTGCGAGGAGATCTCCAACTCTGGATCCAAGAGCGCCTTTTTTCAGCTGCTTTGCTCTGAAGCTGACTTGTACGTACCACTACACCATAGGCTCAGGTAGCCGAGCTCACTCTCAACTAAGCGCCACCGGTAAAGATTACTTTTTTATTTCTATTGGCTACTAGAATCTAGTATCCTTGCGTAATCCTTCTCAAACGGAAAGTCCCTGCCGCTCGGATCCAATCTGGAAAAGTCGCTTAAGTACCGACAAATACGTGGTGGGGATTTTGAGGGTCTTCCTTCTCTATATACTGCAATGAGATAAATTGGTGGCGCTGTATGGGTGCGAACAAAATTCCGTATGCCACCAGGTCAGGGCTCAATTCTCTTGTGCCGCTTGCTTCATTGGCAGGCTGGTAATTGCAGCTGCGTTTTCCAGTTTCTTATCTCTTCTGGTTTTTCGTTCTGAAGGCAAGCCATCGAGCTGAGGTACAAAACGAAGCAAGTGCGGGGTTGGAGAGACTGCCTAGTGGAAGGATGGTTGCTGGAAAGTTTTTCAGCCCGATGCCCAACATGTGTAACTCCGTTCTCCTCCCGCTGTGCCGCCCTCTACCTGCGGTTTCGCTCACTCCCGGCACCAATTTCTGCTCCCCGGAACGCTAACCGGCCTACAACTGTTCTTCCCCGAAGCAAGATTGTTTTATTGAAGTCAGCCTTTATTCGGATGCCGGTAACTGGTGTGTTTCAAGGGTCTTGAAGTATCGTTTCCGTTTTGTCGGGTTGGGGAGATTGAACGAGATGTTCGCATGAGGAGGGGCTGCAGGTCCATGGAGGAACGCATATATTGGCATATTACTGGTTCGGATGTTCAATTGCGGAGAACTTGTTCTGCATGTGTAGTCCGTCTTGGAAAACTAAGGGGGGGGTTTCATTTTGCGCACACTAGTGCGCAATTGGCTGACTAGAGGATAGGCCCATGATGGCCTCGAGCCGTTATCCGCAAATGCGACCATGGCATGCTGTACAAAGTTAATGCCAGCAACCTGGTCCCCAGCATCTTTCCCTCCTTTTGCTCTCCTTCAATCCGCACGCCGCAGACTTTTGCCGACAGCCAGCTAGTCATGTCTTCCAGACCATCCAGACCACTAGATATTGTGATCGTCGGTGCTGGTATAGGAGGCCTCGCCACTGCTGTCTCCTGCCGCCGTGCCGGTCACAACGTTTCCATTTATGAGCGTTCCTCAATGAACAGTGAGGTCGGCGCCGCCATTCATGTAGGTCCCAACGGTTCGCGGGGACTGCTTGCTTGGGGTCTCGATCCTGTAAAAGCGCGGTTTGTGACTACGAAACGCAGCTACAAGGCATATGGAGATACTCTTGTAAAGTTCTATGAGAGCGATGAGTCTTACGTACCATTGACTTACGGGTCGCCGTGGTTTCTTGCACATCGAGTCGATCTACATGAGGAACTCAAACGGTTGGCAACCGAAGCAGAAGGCGAGGGTAAACCTGCAGAACTGCATTTGAATGCGGGCGTGACAAGCTATGTATGTAGCGGAATATCAATTCTCTAAAGCACACCGAGCTGGAGCTGACTTCTGCTCTCAGGATGCTGAGGCTGGCATAGCCACTTTGTTCGACGGTAGGACAATTACAGGAGACTTGATAATAGCGGCAGATGGAGTTCATTCTGCTGCCGTCGAGGCTATTCTTGGACATCCCAACAAAGCAATGCCTACTACCCATTACAATTTTGCTTATCGACTCTTGATTCCAACGAGCGAGATCGCATCAGATCCTGAAACGAAACAGTTTACGGAAGGAGACGATGGCACAATGAAGATTATCTTAGGTGACGGACAGCGTTTAGCTTGGTATCCGTGTCGAAAGTAAGAAGCTGCGAAATATTTATTAGGGTTGGCTAATATTTATTTAGCAACGAAGAACACAATATTGTGGCTATTTTCCATAGTGATGAGAACGTTTCCCATGAAGGTGCGTGTGCGAAAGCCATCATCAGGAAAAGCTGACATAGCCCCCCCAATAGATTGGCACACCCCCATCGACACAGAAACAATCCTAAAGCGCTATGCCGACTTTCATCCCAGTATTCTTGCGGTCTTGAAGTCAGTATCTCTATGACACCATTTTCCATCTTTACTAATGCGTGAACAGAAAGGCGAAAAATGCCAAACAATGGCCACTGCTTTACCGAGCCCCTATCCCAACATGGCACAAGGGAAAGGTAGTTCTAGTCGGTGACGCAGCACACCCAATGCTCCCACGTAAGTGAAGAATGAATGCCTGCGAGGTTTTAAGCTAATTGAGATTGCTACAAAGATCAAGGCCAAGGCGGTTGCCAGGCAATCGAAGACGCCGTCGCCATAGGAATGGTATTATCAAACTGCCCACCCGAATCCATCCCTCAACGAATCCAAGCCTGGCAGGATATACGCATCAAACGAGCAAGCGTAATACAGATTTTCAGCAATGCGGGTCAAGACGAACCGGAAAGAATACGAGAAGAAGCAGCACAGTTTATACCTGCGGAGAGTGTTCCAAGTACGTCTTTGTTCTGTTCTTCCAGCTCTCCTTTTTCCTCCACCATACTTGTTGGACAGTTCCACTGACCCTTCTTTCATGAAACAGAGAATCCTGCGGAGTTTTACAAGTATAATTTTGGGTACAATGTCGTCGAGGATACCATCCAGACTCTGTCGCAGTTAGACCCTGCATGGAAACTGCCTGCGAGCTTCTTCCAGAAGGAAGTCAAGGAAGTGAAGGAAGCTTAGTGGTTATTCTTTAACAGGGATTGGATTCCAGACCACGTTTTTCTGTAGCTAGAATATCGAATAACAGCCCTCGGTTAGCAATATCTGGGAGTACTATAGACCATATGAGGCATTTTTCTTGCCGCCGGATGCAGTAACAAAATACCGGCGCGGGACAAAGTGCTTTGAGCTCCTGTTTTCTGTGCCCCTTCAGTGCAGTACCTAAGGCCCTAGACTCCAAACGTCCCGTAACCGGTATCCACTTACATTCTTCACACAACGCCTCCGTCCCCGCCTTCACAAACTAGCCTCGCTTAGCCTAGTCTAAATACCCCTTGCCTTGCAGAATTCTCGCCTTGAGCTGCACCCCCTAATGCAATGTTACGGTTACATTGCAGTACAGGATTCGCTAGCTGGTAGGTGCTGATATATTGCATGAAAATGAAGCTGGTTCCACGATTGTTTTCAATAGTCTTCAATTCGCATCGGAGATTGTAAGCGTGAATGCATTATAAACAATATTTATTGGATTCAGTAGATATAGGGACCCGTATTTTTCTGTATTCTCCCTAGTGGATGGGTCCTGGATGTGTTGAAATTCCAATAAGTATTGGAGGGCAGCATTAGCGCTTTGAATCCCATTCCTTTCTCTTTTCCAGAAAACGTGGCAGTCGCAAGGAATAATAATTAGTTACCTCCCCAACTTTCTTCTGCGATTCTATTCTTCTTCCCCTCCCACAATCCTTCTGTCTACAATGTCACAGTCACCGGAAAAAGTAGCAGTGATGCAGGAGGCTTCTGAGATCCACCCTCCGGTTGAAGTTTCTGCGTCTGTGCCAAACGACGGGCTCGAGGAGAAGGCAGAAAAGGCTACAGAGAGCAGTAGCTTTGAGAACGATGCTGAGAAACCACACCAGCACACTTCCCAGATCGGCAATTATGATGACGAACCGGTTCCCGTTCTTCACGCCAAGACCTATCTCGCGGTTTTTACTGTCGCCTTCATCTACTTCACCCAATTACTGCTCCTGGTGGGAGGAGGCCTAGTAAGTGACACGCTTTATGCACTATGCAGGAGACTAGATCTGGAACAAGCATTGCTAACATGCCTCCCCTCCCCCATAGCTCGCACGAGACATGGAAGAAGTCCTTGGAGACAGCGGTCTCGGCATCTGGATAACCTCCTCTGTCACAATCGCTACCGTGGTCCTCAGTCCCCCCGTCTCCCAAGCTGCCGACTACTGGGGCCGTCGCTGGTTCCTCATTATCCTGACGGGCTGCGGAGCCGTAGGATCCATCGTCATTGCGCGCGCAAATGGCATGCCTATGGTTGTCGGGGGATCCATCATCGCTGGTCTTTCGACAGGTGCGCAGCCCTTGGTTCATGCTGTTGCATCTGAAGTCATCCCTCGTAAATACCGGACGTTTGCTCAAGCCGTTCTGAATGGTTCATCGGCTTTGGGTGGCTTCGTCGCGCTTCTTTCTGGGGGTGCATTGACGAGGACTGATGCATCTGGCTTCAGAAATTACTTTTACTTTACAACGGGTGCCTATGTGCTTGCGACTGCCCTTTGCTGCGTGCTTTATACGCCACCGCCGCAGAAGGCTCAATTAGAATTCACGACTAAGGAGAAGCTCGGAAAGTTGGATTGGATCGGATACTTCCTTCTTACAGTTGGCCTGGTATTATTCTGTGTCGGTCTATCATGGTCTCAAAGCCCTTACCCATGGTCAAATGCCCATGTTGTTGCAACCTTCGTCGTTGGAGTTGCTACAATTGTTGGGTTGGCATTTTATGAGTGGAAGATCAAGAAGGATGGCATGTTCCATCATGGCCTCTTCTCCACAGGCAACAATAATTTCGCCCTCGCCCTCCTGTGCATCTTCATCGAAGGTCTCGTTTTCTTTGCCGGCAACAATTACTTTGCTTTTGAAGCCGGCGTCCTCTATGAAACCGATGCCGTGCGAACGGGTCTTCGCTATGGAATTACCATGCTCACTATTCCAGTTTCCGCGGCGCTTGCAGGTTTCTACTGCTCTAGAACAAAGACCATTCGCTGGGCTACCGTAGTCGCCTTCTTCTTTATTATTATCGCTTGTATCTGTTTGGCAACTGCCGGGCCAACGAGCTCCAAGCCATATTGGTTCTATGCTGTCCTTCTTGGTCTCGGAGTTGGTGTTTGTCTCAGTGCCTTGGTTACTGCAGCTCAACTTAGCACTCCCAAGGAACTCATTTCCATTACCAGTGGCTTGATGATTGCGATGCGATCTATTGGTGGTTCTGTTGGTCTTGCCATCTGTAAGTTAGCTTCCTTCCTCTACTCATCTTTCGCTGCACCATGAACATTTACTGATATCGTCAATCATCTAGATAACGCCATCTTCACCGATAAACTCCAGGAACATCTCGGCCCTAAGATTGCAGCAGCCGTATTACCCCTCGGGCTCCCCGCTTCATCCCTACCAGCATTCATTACGGATTTAGCTGGTAGCGACACTGCTGATCTCGTCAAGATCCCCGGCGTCACACCTGAGATTATCGGAGCTGGTGTTAATGGGTTGAAGGAAGCTTATAGCATCGCCTTCAGATATATTTGGATTGCGGCTGGTTGCTTCACCGTTGTTGCTGTTGTTGGTAAGTCATTCTCTCAATAGACAACACTCGTGGCATCCTTAACTGACATCATCTCACAGCTGCTTTCTTCCTCGTCGACCCTATCAAGGAATTCAACATGCACATTGACGCACCCGTCGAGAATGAGGAACAGTTATTCTCTAGACCATCCTCCCGCGCTCCCGCCGTATAGATAGTCTGTTTTAGTGCCCAAGATTGCCTCTTTAGGAGTTTGTTATTGCATATATAGAATGTCACTTCTGTCCATAGATTTCTCTTCCATATATATCTCAAGCTCTAAGTTTGTACATCCACCATAGATTTAATTAGATTTGCAAATTAGCGGACAACTTGTTTTGAGGCACCTTATCCATTTGACTAGATCGTCTACTCAGTCCCCGCCATTATCTCTTGCAAAGAGCCTTCCTCCATGTGTAGTTAGATATCCGGGAAAGCAGTAGGAAATTGGTTTTGAAGGGATATTGGGGTAAAGATACATTCCAGCCTTGGAGTAAGAAACTAAGCAACACGTAATAGTCGCTCTTTCGTCAGTTATGGTCGAAATAGTGAGGCTATGTATTGTATGGGACGGGAATTGGGGGTAGTAATATGATAAACAAGTGCTTAAAGTCAATTGAACAAAGTATACAAGTCAGTGGTGTTGGCGGATTGCGGGGTCTGTTGAACCACCGACCTCCCGCACTTCTCAACTCAATCGCCATCATGGGATCCCAAGTAGAGGAGCCGCAGACTCAGGACGATGAGATTACTGTTCTGGTCACCGGATTTGCTGTATGTATCAATCTTGCGCCATACAACACACCCCGCTGACCCTTCACTCCTAACAGCCTTTTCGCGAGCAATATCCAGTCAACCCCTCTTGGGAAATCGCACGACTTCTACCACAATTCCTCCCTGCGCATACCGATTCCAGAAGACGCGAAATCCCCTCGATCACCCCTCTGCCTCCAGTCCGAATAATCGTCCATCCCGAACCAATACATGTCGCGTACAGTGCTGTCCGGGAGGCAACTGCACAGTTTTGGAACAAGGGCGCAGATGGCAAGGGCAGACGGATCGATTACGTGCTTCACATTGGCATGGCTTCAGGCAGGAGATTTTACAGTATCGAGAGAAGAGGACATCGAGATGGATACCTGGCGAAGGATGTAGACGGGAAACTACCATCGGAGGAAAGCAAGCAGAATTGGGAAGGGCTACCGCTGGAAATCCTGACGGATTTGGATGTGGAGGATATTTGGAGGAGATGGAGAACTGGTTTACCGGTATGTGCTACGGATGCTTCGTCGGGGAAGATAGAATGGCTAGCTAGCTGATACTCTCTAGTCCTGCGACATCCGGGTTTCCGAAAACGCTGGTTATTGGGCATGCGACTTCATCTACTTCTCCAGTCTGGCATATTTGTTGAAAAGGGAAGAAGAAAAGAGGGTATTGTTCTTCCATGTGCCTGCTGATAGGGACGAATTTGCGATTAAGACGGGTGTTGAAATTACGTTACAATTGATCAGATCTATGGTGCAAAGCGATCGGACGAAGAAGGCATGGGGAATGGAGAATGAAGGAGCTGTGCAGACAGAAGTCTGAAAGTCCTTATTACACTATTGACTCTCTATCTTACTCTCCGAACAACGACTCATTAATAAATGACATGGCAAGGGTTGAATCTGAGGGAGAATATTACTGAGCAGAACGTCACATATAAGCATTGATCTATTCATATAGCATTGATCTATTTGGATTCGAGGTTTGCGGTTCTGGCCTAAATGTGTCTACAGTAATGACTATTTCTAGTCTTTGCCACAAAAGCACATTTTCGATCCCTGGCATACAAGTACATCTATCAGCCCTCACCTAATTCGGAGCCAGCCGAGGATGATCTGCTATTTTGCTGGGGGTTTGTATGCAGGTGCAGGTGTTTACCCCTCTCTTGCCTACCTGCTTATGGGTTATAACCATCACGCAAATCTAGCAGGGGCATCACTACAATCTTTGAACATCAAATGCTATTCTTTTGCCCATAGTCTCTTCCTTCTGTCCATTTGTCAATTGATGTCTTTTGCCCCCCCTCACTATGTACCTTCTACTACAATCTATCTGGAGCCTACTAATATCCCCCTTCAACTATGCTCTCCCCTCTCAACACATCATCATGAATACTCTCCAGCTCCGCGATGCAACGATGAATGACCTCAACGCAATCACTAACATCAGCCTCACAGCCTTCGCTAACGATCCCGCTCAGCAATACATATATCCCCACCGCGTCCAATACCCAGACGATTATTGGCTCTGCGGAAGAGATGAATTCCGCCAGGCTTTAGAATACCGAGACCGAGATAATGCCTCTGTGGCTATTAAGGTCATTACGGTATCTAATTTAGATATGCCTATAGCGGTAGCGATGTGGGATCGTAGGAATGTCAGTACGGAACTGAAAGGTTTGTTTCCTGTAATACTAAACCCCCTCCCCCTTAATCTCGTAACCCATGTCTTAGCCAATGACTTCAAATCCAGAATTCCGCTGCGCCAACAGAAGAGACATCAACCCCTCTCATACAGCAGCATGGACAAAAGCCATTAAAGGTGCTAAGAAAACATATTTCGATGAAGTATTTGGAAATGCGCAGACCTATCTCGCATTGCTGGCTACGCATCCGGAATATCAAGGGAGAGGGGCGGGATCAATGTTGATGGAGTGGGGGATTGAAGAGGCGAGGAAGGGAGGACTGGAGGTCACACTGTTGGCTAGTCCCATGGCGGTGGGGTTTTATTTGAAAATGGGTTTTGATGAGGGGGATGTGGTGGTTATTCAGGTGGAGGGGGAGAGGGAGAAGGTCGATCTTGTGGTTATGTATAGGAATGGCGTGGAATAGGGACGGATATGGGATGAGGGATGAGGAGAGGATGTGTGAGAGGGTAGTGGGAAGTTGTGGGTTATTATTTGAATGGTGGGCGTAATATTACCTGCTTTATCGGCATGACAGACTTATTTAAAACCTAGGTTAACTTGTAAGTATATTCCCCTCCCCCAAAATAAGGCTTCTAGCTTGTGAATTCCTGCATTTCTCTCTTGGTTAAATAACCGTGTTTAGATTTCTTTTGAGAATTTCACTCGTCCATCCTATCACTCAAAATATATGTCCTAAAGAGAAATACCATATTTCAGGTTCGTAGCCAGAGTTCATCCTTCACTAGTCGAAGCATAGCCAAACAATCTATTCCTATTCCTATTCCCAACGATTCCCATACTAAGAAACCACCCCCACTAGCAACAGGCGGCCCAACCTCTTGCACCTGCTTCGGCACAAATCCAATCTCCGGTGTACCTAAAGCGCTATATAACTTTTCGGGAAGAACGGTTAACCGAAAATTTTTATGTCCTGAGCTTGCATATAGAAGGGCGATGCAGGAGGTGCCGTCGTTGTTGTTGCTTTTAGCATCGATGGAGAGACCGATGATTTCTAAATAGGGGTCGGTGTTTAAAGTGGATGAGAGGTCGATGTTGGGCATGGCAAAATCGATATAGACTGTGCCTATCGATCAAAGAGATAGGAGCAAGATCTCGTTGAAAATAGAACTATAAATACTCATCCTACCAACTAATATCTCGATATTCATAATGTTTGTCTAGTGTTCAGCGCTACGTAAGATTTACATGGTATCTAACATATCCACTCGAACGTAAATATGCTTCTAGGTAACACGGGAATTTATTGTATAATTCTCCCAATTTATCTTAGGGAATTAAATATAAAAGAACACGCGACTATGCAAAAGTTGGTTCTCATTGCTATTCCTCACCCACCGGTCCCCTATCCGCCTCACTTGCGCAAAGGGGCGAGTATCTAGCTAGGTCTAGCTGAACATGAAGATAAAGAAACCCAACAGCTTTCGTAACAATAAAGATTGTAAGCTATGATGCCCACTGCCGAAGTCAAATATAAAACAAGAAGAATAAAGAAATTCCAAGCACATCTGATAAAGAAGAAATCGAATAAGACTACTTAGCGTTTCTTTCGGCGGAAATATACTCACTTGAGTAACCTTATACTGGATAACAATAGTCACCCGGAAGCTCTTTGTTCAATATCTCAGCCCACTCCAAAACAGCATCCCTCCATCAACGATATCTTGACCTTAAATTTATTTTTCTTCTTCATCCACACCTAGTAAATATCCCACACACATATATATATAGGGAAAAATCCCACAACAACAATCATGTGTATCGACGTCAAGACCTACAGGCCTTGTGGATGCGCCAATGTCTCTACCCAGCACTGTTCCATCTCCGAAACCGACCGATCCACGAAACCCGTCGACTGCCCTCGCTACTTTGTCCACAGGCGCACCGGGAGATATTGTCAGAATTGTAAACTCCGCTTCCCACCGAGACGTGTGCCTGGAAAGAAGAAAAATGTGGAAGAGGGAGCGGCGATTGGCAGTAAGAGACCGGGTTGGAGAGAAGCAAATGAAAGTTTATCGAGTTTCTCTGAGGAGGAGGACTTGGGTTGAAGCCCGGATAACGTTAGTGTAAGTCATTAAAATTCTTAAACTTGCTGCCTTTCTCTGAGGAGCAGAGCGAGCTTGGATAAGAGTTTTAAATGTACGTTGTATTCTTTTTTAAAGATATGTTTTGATAATATTTCGAACGTGAGTAAGTGAGTGAGAGGGAGTGAGAGGTGAGATATTGAATGAAATTTGTAATCCATGGAAGTGTGAGTTGAAAAGTTGTGGAGCATGCAATGTACCCACAGCCCACCACGAAAGTCTTGCTAGGTCGCTGTAATTCCAGATTTTACCTAGATTCAGTGACGATAATATCACTAATATAATAGCCATTAAACCCTATTCACGACCATAGACATAATTTTAATAACCCTCCTTACCCAGCGCCTTTTGAGGGGGCTTTTTTTGTACTGACTCCAGATATCATACTGGTTTTGGAGTTCATTGTATTAGCATCGGGTTAACTTGGGGCTCTACCATACATTAGTACCTAGTACCTATTATGTTTCGTCCTTATTTGCTGGGCTCTGTCGAATGGGATGAAATGTATTTCAACCTTCTGGGAGAGCTGATACGAATCAACCTAAATAGTGGGTAGGGATGACAAGAATGATGACTGACCTACATAAATTCTCACCAGGACAGAAAAATATGATGATCTCCTCAGGGCCGTAATTAAGTTAACTCCATTATAGCCATACGCTACGTACATATCTCTCGGATGATCTCTAACGGAATGGCCCGCGTTTCTATCATGGATGCGGCGATGGATGCGATCTATAAACCTATTAGTAAAGGCATGCTAGAGATACCTGAGACACTGTGCTATTATATGCCTTGGAATTCGTGGCACAATATCCTGCTCATCTTCCAATTCAAACTGACAATTGAGTTCCTACACCCTAGATGACAACAAAATCTTGGCTAATAACAGCAAAAGTTGTCCATCTTGATACTTATCACTCTACTTTTCACTGTTAGGCTGACATGTCTCGCCTATGGGCGTATCATCCGCCGACCCCCTTCCCCCTTCCTTTTTTTTTTTTAAATTATTCGATGCATTGTAAGATATGTGTTGCATAGAGGTAAAATTACGTATCTGAAAATTGTTTTGTTAAGCGCATCCGTGTGTTTAGACACTTCCCATTGCATTGCCTCAGGGTTTAGATCGTGCTGACGCTGCAGGGGAAAGTCGAGGATCCGAAATCTTACAAGCTTCGACAAGCTTTTGTCCCTGACAGATCTGTCATCTCCATACAAACCCGCTTTAAACCATGAGATTCTCATCCGAGTAAGAGAACTCTCATGAGATGTGGTTAGTTTTTTCCGGGTCCTTCTGCAAAATTGGTCAACGTTCAGCTGAAGGAAGGGTGTAATCAGAGAATAGCCTAATATTGGATCACGGGCTTGAAAGCCCACCCCTAATGCCCCAGCTCGTTACATCTAAAGGGGTAGCGCTACCCCAACCTCACGTGAGATATAAGCTGAGATATTAGCCGCAAAATATCTTCGATTTCAGCTTACGGGAGTCGGAGACCCCAAACACAAGTGTCATGAGGTTACAAAACTAATTCGCTCTTTAACCCTCGGATAATCAAGTTTCTGTTTCTGGCTCGTAAAGTTTGTCATCTCGAAAGTTCTAGCAATCTTGGAAGACGAAAAGAGGCGCAATAGCACTATTATTAACACCATCTGCGGTAACAAGAGGCGATGAGCCCCAAATAGGATTGTCATTAGCAGATATGGATGCGAAAGACGATTGATCATCCAAGAGGAATCATAATATGTAAGCTGTAAACTCAGCCTTCGTTCATCGAATCTAGTAGGCTATTCTTCTAAGCTATACAGAGCTTACAGAGCTTACAGAGCTTATAATTCTTTCCTTTGGAAAAGAGAATGAAGACAGCAAGAGTGATTTCACATATATAAACCATTTCTTATCTCTCTTTCCTCAACACAAGCAAACATCCAAGATCTATCATCCAAGTCTCCTTCAAACAACTACATTTCAACTATCATAACTCATTACTTCTCTCAATACAAAGATGGCTCACCCAATCCACCCTGAAGTTCATCCTGAAGTTCACTCCGAAGCCCACAAACCAGAAAAAACTCCCACCGAGGAACCTAACACTCAAGAACCCAACACCAAGGAGGCGCCCAAAACCAAAGAACCCCACTCTCTCCCTGCCCCTCCAGCTCTCCCCTCCCTCCCCGATATTGAAAACATTCAACTCCCCACATCACTAAACCAATACCCAGCTGCTCTGCAAGCCGGAATCAAGAACTACATTTCCAAGAAATATCCTCATGTCACTACCGAGCAAGAAATCGACGCTGTTTTGGTTACGCTTGTGAAAGCTGTTGGGGCTTATTATTTGGGTGATTTGAAGATTGTTGCTCTTTTGACTGTGAGTTGTGTTCTATCCTGAAGTTTTTTTTTTTTTTTTTTTCTCTTCGTAGGAGATTATGGGATGGGACTAATTTGTGGGTGATGGAAATAGAAAGCTATTGAAACCGCCAACGCAGCTCGAAATATCGGTAATATTTCTTGGAAGCTTTTGCCTGCTAGCAAGCAACATCAGGTTTATGGGGCTTTGTCTAAGTATTATAAAGATATTGAGGACTTAGTCGCAAAGTGAGTTTTATATCTTCAACCTATTCTTGTCATTGGAATGTATATTAATAAGTGGATGGCAGGATTTTGGCTTCTGAACAGAAGGTCTTAGATGAATATTCGGTGCTTTTCAGCCAGCCGCAGTTGGATTCGAAGAAAGTCGATATTGAGGCGTTCAAGAAGATCGAGCAAGTTTGTCAAGATTTTGAGAATACTTCGTCGGTGGATCTAGCTTAAGTGGGGTTTTGAGGAAAGATGGACAGTACTTGTTGCGTTGGGGTTGTTGTAGAGAGGGTTGAGTCATATAAATTGGGATTATAATTAAGTGTGAAATCTCTTTCGATGCTATTCGTTGAATCTTTATCATTGCCATCATGTCAGCGATCTTTCCTTACGAAGCGCATATCCAAAAAGAGCTTATGATGGATTGAGCTGGGCATCCATAGCTAGTGATTGCGGTTCCGATTCAAAGGCATGAAGGTAATGTATACATTCAGTTAATGGGAGTATAGCATCAACATTGGCTCATTAGCAGCTGGATAAGCATATAGAAGCATTCAGTTCTTTCTATAAATAAAACTAGGTCATGATAGACGAGGTTGGGAAAAAAGAAGCACACTTACTCTAATCTATTAAGACAAGTATATGGTCCTGGTTGGTTGTGGGTCTATAATGATCTTTATGCGGCTTTTAAACAAGATGGAAAAGGAGTTTTGAGGGAGGGAGTGTCTTGACAGCAAGTAGCTTTGGAAATTGATAGCAGTAAGTTTTTCCAGTGACAGGAAAAGGTTAGATGTAGCTGTAGACATCAACTTGGAGCTCAACCAATAACCAGCTTTCTACAGACATCCTGAGTAGATTTCAGAAATCAATCAACTGTAGTTCAAATACAAACACTTACTCACCTATATATGTTAGATACGACAAGAGGGCACTCTTTGAAAACCTTGTGCCTTCTTCTTACTTGGAATTTATATTATCTACTCAAGTGTTCAAGATGAGTAAATGATCACCTTTGACCATTTAAACTCTTAACTGACAATGATGAGGCCCATGATAAAGTGACTACAAAACCCTGTCCACCAGCAAACACCACATCCTTTGACCTTCCTCTTAAGTCCCTAAGATTCAACGTCTAGTTCTCGTTCTAAGCCCTGAGCTGGTGGGGTTTGATATCAAAACCTTCCGCTCTTGTAGGTATCTTTAGTAGACAGGTAGACTAAGGGGGGTTTTATTAAGACTTCAACATCTGGGACCTCACACACCAATATCTTCTTCATGTGAGTACCGCAATCTCATTTACTGAAAAAGGTGTTGATACAAGTGAATGCTACCTCCCACTCACTTACCTCTCCCCCTTTCTACCCCACTCCCCTTTATTCCTCCACTAAACAACTATAAAAACCGCCATCGAGCAATTAAAAAAAAACTACAAGCTGCCAAGATAGAGACGATCTAGATGAGACCACTCAGAGCATTGGCGCCTAGTGTATTCTCAATGGAGTCGTGTATGCGTTTAGAGTGGGTAGGGAATGCAAGAATTGATGTTTCTTTTAAGGCGAGGGAGGTGGAGGAAGGAAGGGGTGAGAGGGATAGACAATGGTATGCAAGATGACAATGAGTGGTAATAGATAAGAAAATAATAAGACTCTTCCGACTTCCATTTAGTCTGAAATTATGGAGTCAAGAGCTTATCCAGGATGACGACTTGGCACTTGGAGCCACTTCAGTAGACGATATTCCTTGTAGTGAGAACGTCGGCGATATAGGTGTGTTATAGTGATGTTAGTTACTGGAGGGGGGGGGCGGGGGGGGGGGGCTCAAAATAGTAATTCTCAAAGCCTCAAATTTTCGATGTTTTGATTTTTTGTCTATACATACGTACAGACCTCAACTGATACTCCGTGGCAGCCAAGGAGTAGGTATAAACGACATCCTCTCCCCTTCTCAAGCACCAGCAGTACTAGCATGACTCTGACACCAATTAACCCACTCCACAAAAAAACCTGCCTGCATCTTCACCACCCCCTCCACCCACTTCACCTGAGTATCCATATAAATACTCGCAATGCTCTTCACATTCGCCCTGTCTGCTCTATACAAACTGGACGCCACCAATAAACTCGCCGCACTAGCCGCTTTAGCAAACGCATGCGAAGGATCTTTTGAAGCTTCTCCATGAATAGCTTTAAGCAGCTGTAATTGTTCATCCATATCAATATCAGCTGAGTCCGCATTTTTCTTGGCAGATTTCCCGAAAGATAAAATTATATTATGAGATTTCTCAGCCAGTTGTTTCGTTTTCGTCATATGTATTAACTGTAACATCGGAAGTAACAAGCCAAATGCCAAAGAATTCGAAGTTTGTTTCTTAAAATAGATATCAAGGAGATCTAGAACACGACTTTTGAAATGGACCATATTCTCTTTGGCGTCTTTTTGTTCTTGTTTTTTGTTGGGCAGTTTTTTGCGTTGAGAGAAGATTTCGACGAGTTTGGAATCGAGCGCCATCATTTCGGAATCGGACATGTCGGCGTCACTGTCGGAGGACTCTGAGGCGTTGAGGTCTTGATCGAGTCGGTGTGTGCCGAGGGCGAGGGCGAGTGCGTCGTCGAGTTTGCGGGCTTCTTCATCGTCTTCTTCGTCTTCCTCATCTCCGTCATCGCTTTCCTCTTCGTGTAAATGGGGATTTAGCTGCCCATCTTCCCCGTTCATATCAACAACTTCAACATCGGAATCCATCTCATCTTGATCATCCTCCTTGCCATCTTCCTCCATTGCGTCCCCGTTCTCGGTTTCCTGATCGAACACTTCTTGCTGACCTCGTAGATTTTCGCCCTTCCCTAGAACGTCTGTCATGAGTTTCAACCCGCCCGCTGTCATTTTTCCCACGAAGGCGCTGAAGACATGCTGGGCGACTTTACGAAGGAGAACAGAGGGTCTTGAAATCAGGGAAAGTAATAGTTCCACCAAAATCTCAACAGGGTCTTCACGTGTCTCAGCATCATCCGTAAATTTGGGACCAAGGATAAGTTTGTCGTAGCATTCATGCAAGTCGTCGAGGATGGAAACTGCCTCCGGCTCTCCATTGTAAAGTTGAAATATAACTAGAGAGTAGAGCAGGGCTAAAGTCTGATAAGGTGCTTTGTTTTCCTCACTTGCGTCTTTGAATTGCTCCAAGAG
Source organism: Chlorencoelia australis (assembly GCA_003988815.1). Taxonomy (NCBI): domain Eukaryota; kingdom Fungi; phylum Ascomycota; class Leotiomycetes; order Helotiales; family Cenangiaceae; genus Chlorencoelia; species Chlorencoelia australis. The sequence continues at coordinate 20,735 of QYAN01000131.1, forward strand.
CTCCTCCATGGTAGCTATAGCACGGTCCTTAGCATCGATAATACCTTCGTCCATTACCACTGCATCTGGATTGCACAACAGTATTAAATCGCAGGGATAGAAGTACCCTTCTAGATCGGATAAAAGATGTGAAAATGCAGACATGAGTCGATTTCTGAATATAGAACGAGTGCTCTCGGAAATAGCAGGTTTGAATGAGCCTTGCGAGTATGCCATGTTTCCCAGTTGAATCAATGCACTCTCCGCAATCCAAGGTGCATGTTTTGCTGAGTCTTTCGGTTCAACTCGGCGGATCATACTCAATAGGTAGTCACCAAAAACTCGCCGACGCATGTCTGAGTCTTTCTCCGGGTCCGAACTGCTGCTAACAGTCAACTCTGTTCATCTAAATTTGATATTTATGACAGAGGAAAATTCCTTACCTCTTGACTTTTCTGATGGGCTCAAAGAGGACCCCAATCACACTCTTGGCATTTGATTCATTAACCATAGCGAGCAGCTTCTCAATCGTCTTGGTCTTTGTCACCTTGTCAAAATCATACACCCCATTCCCATCAATCAAGCCAGAAAAGACAATTGGAAGGATAGATGGGTTTGCTTTAACACCTTGTACTAGAACCTTGAGCGATTTGTCGGCGGCTCGATGAAGGAAGCGATCCTTTTCTTGGACATGATTGATTAGGCAGCGTGAGAGATTCTGGCTAAAGATACTTTTTATGAGATTTTTATGAGATCCGAAATCTTGGATTATCTTTTGAAAGAGCAGGAATCCCCAGAATTTACGCTCTCTCGATGCCGTTGCAGAAAACAGATTTTCTGTTGATAGTCAGCAAAAAAGCTAAGAGCAGAAGTTAGAAGATTACATACGATCCACAGCAACCTTCCAGAAAGTACCAAAATTACTGTCTGTTTCGCTCCCCGTAGCTTCAGCATATTGCGCCAACACGATATTCCATGCGAAATGCAATTGGGGGTTCCAGTTTCCAGTCTGCTTGGCCTGTTGACCCTTCTCGGCATCATTATTCGAAGAACTTTCCTTCAAAGCTTTGGCCAGGTCCTCCAGCTTCTCTAATGGATTTCCATTCTTGCCCCAAGGCTTCTTAGGAAATTTGATTTTCGGAAAGTGCTTCTTTGCTGTAATCCAAATACCCACGCCTTCCGGGGATGACGCCAATCCTGCCTTGTATAAATTTTCAAGTGTGCCCTCAGCCTGACTTTGTTGCATTTGCCCCAATGCTTCAACAATGACCCAACCGCATTCTTCTCTTATCCAAGGTTTCTTGTCGCATAATGCCATTAACTTTTCAAATACGGGACCCCATCTGTCGTCGGACGTAAAGAGTATTTTCGACCTGACAAAGCATTGTAATCCAAACAGCAGACCAAGAGCATGATCCTTCTCCTCCTGTCCACTAAGATCCCCATCAGGTTTTGTTTTGGCGAATAGGATTCCCAGAACCTTGTCGAATGTCAAGCCAGTGTATTTTTTGTCTGCTAGATTCGCGGACCCAAACAATTCTCCTAGCAGTTCTGTCAAGACAACGCTGAAGCCCAATCGAGCGCCTTTTCTGCCACTTGCGAGGCCTCGTAATAATCGTCTCTCCAGATGTCTTTGTAGGGTTACTTCCTCCACGCCATTGCCACCGAGCAATCCGGATATGACAGCGCTAGCAGCAGCAAGTCGCTGCGCACTATCTTCACTGCTCAAAAGGTCGTAAAACTGAACTTCTTGTTTCAAATCGGCTCCCTTGGGATTATCTAGAAATTGGGTGGTATCGAGAGGCGGAGGGGTTGCAACACGTTTAGAAGAAGTGTTTGCGTATGACTTCTGCAGCTTCTTTGCTGCTGGTGCTGCCGTAGGTATTTCCTGGGCTGAGCGTTTTCGTTTGCTACCCATCTTGTAAGGAAATATTTTATCATTGGATTTGATAGGATGCTTCGATTTTTTTGATTTTTTATGTTCTGCCGATAACCCGACCGCCTTGAGTTCGTGCCGAAAGCGGACTAGCTCACTTTTAACTCAGCGAAATAAGGCTCGTCAGAAATCTTTCCTCGACAATTGGCTCGTATTGACTTAATATAGAGGAGTCATAAAGGTGCTCAGATGAAGGGCATCAAAAGATTGCAGCCAAGGGGATTTTAGAACCATGGATTTACATATAACTAACATTTTGGATTTACCTTCTTCACATTAGCCCACTAATTTTTGTTACTACTTATTCGAATAGGGAAATTGGCTCTAAGAATAACCCAACAAGAAGCTTGAAACCATTGATATCTATTGACAGTTTCAAAAGTGCTGTCTCTGTTCAAGCGGATCCCACGCTAGAGCTTACGCAGGCGATACAGGCCATTCCAAGCGTCATCCACGCATTTCGAACTGCTCTTGAGACTCTACAGAAGTTTATAGGCCGACGTATTTCGATCATTATGTATGGCAGCGTAAGCCACTTATATCCTGATGGGTACTTCAGCAACCTTACAAGTCGGACCAACGCCAGTAATTATAGACCTCTCTCCATCTTCCCATTAAGACACCTTATTGCAGTAATCGTTATATCATGCCCAATCATCCATATCCTAGCACTTCATGGATATTCTCGATCATTCATTATTCATACACCTCTTCGTCCGACCGAGGTACTTGCAACGGAAATACATTGCTGGTGAATCTTCGGGGCGTTTCAGAGTGGGGAGGAGCTTGAGAGCTTGAAGAGTTTGATGGGGGTCAGAGATGATGTTAGGAAGATCATACGAATTGTTGCAGGGACGTTCGGATTAGAAGGTGCGGTGTTAAGGTCGGCTAGTGTGTTTGCTGGTACTTTACCCCTTGTCTTTTAGTCCAATCATCTTTTTCTTTTCTGTTAGGAGCATTAGTCTAACATAACCTAGAAAGTCGAGCCCACCTTCTGCTTACCCTGTCTCCCACCGCTTACGGCTGAAATCATCACAACCTGCATAGGAATCATCGCTTGATATATAGTGATAGAGAATCTTTATCACGCTAATAGGGAAATATTGAAAGAATAGTATAAAGAGGAATTAATAGGTCTTTGTGTGAAGATTTTAGAGTTTTTTACGGATGTGGAAAGTGTTGTTAGGGAGGTTAGGTAAAAGGGGTGGGATTGGGGATGTAGATGTGGATGATTTGAAGGGGGTGGCTGAGGATATTAAAAAGGCGATGAGAAGTGTACGGGGTTAGGGCTACGGTTGAAGAAAGGATTGGCGATGGGAGCGTGAGTTGAAGTGGAAGAAGTTGAGGAAGAAGGGGAAGAGGTATATGAGATGAATGCTGAGATATTCTGTCTAGTTAGCGACTTTAGATTTCATTCCAAGAACAGACAAGTCGACATTTATTGTTGGATTAATCAAGAATATAGGTTGAGATGAAAAGGATCTGATTTTGACTTGTCCTTGTTTCGCTCAGTATTTAAGCTATAAAAGTCCTCAACAAGCGAATGTTAAAACTCTTCAAAGAGCCCCAAATTTAAGAATAGGGGTAGACCCATAAATATAAATCTAGAAGCATTTATAATAATATGATTTGAAAGCATTAGTAATTAGAAAGCATTTCAAATGTGGCAAAAATCCAAATAGCGACAAGATATAAGTAGATAACGATGCGTTAACAACTAATAACAATAACTTCAACTCAAACAAACCTAATCTACCTCCCCGACTAACCTCCAACCCTCTTTCCCCCTCTTCTCTAAACAACCCAACACACAATCAGAACACTCGTAAGACCAGTGCCCACCCTCTCGCCCAATATCTGCCTGTCAATCTTTCATCAAGAAAGAACACTTCTTGGGTCGGATGGGAAACCGGGTTTATATATGGTTGATTTTTCTCCTGATGTCCTTTTACTTGTTAGGAATCTTTACTATTATTGCAATTTTATGGATACTGGAATTTATGATAAATAAGTGGTGAATTGGAAGGGTGGTTAAGGAACAAGAATGTGTGAGGTAAGGTGTCATGGTTATTTATTACGGCACGGAATGGGTTGGGTTTGAATGGGATTATCCATTTCGTACCTAATCCAAATCTAGGAAATTCAACTCAAAATTAAATTCAATCTACTGGGTTGGATTAATGGGTTAGATTTTTCAGGTTCGATTAATTAGATTTAATTTTGGGTTGGATTTTAGGTTGAATGTTTTTTTTAACTAATTGTTGACCTCGCTTAATCGCATACGCTCTAAGTTGTATTTGCTATTACCGACCCGACTTAAAGCGCATGCGATTGAGTTGGATATTAAGCGGGGCCGACAATTAGATGGAAACCAATTTTTGCAAGCTCAGCTTGAAAGAAATTAATCTAGAAAATATCTACTATATCTACAATACCCACTTTCGATCTCTGAATCTACCACTGATCTACCAACCAAGTGCACATCATGGCACCTACAACTCTGTACCTTCGTTCTAAGACAAAACCTCTCGAGCGTCGCTCAGCTTATAAGCCCCTTCATATCAATTGAACAACGTACTGCTACTGAGTCGTGACTAATGTGAGCATTCACTAAGCGAGATGGCCCCAGAAACTAGACTCCAAGGACAAATTCCAACGACTAATCTCTGAAAGTCCTGGTCGTCAAGTAGCTCGAAGTAGAGAAGAACACGATATTTAGAATGACGCTACGATCAAATCAACGCTCTTCGGCCGATGACAAGTACTCCATGAGCTTATCAAGGATCTATATATAAATCATGCGACATGCAGGTCCACGGCAAACTTTTTCTTTTATTTATGGGGGAAGAATGAACAGATAAGGCCAAAAGGAAAGTAGCTCGAAGACAGAATACCGAATGCAGATGTTCTAACCAATCTCCCTCTCCCTCGAAAAGTCAAAAACAGACTATGGTTTAACCGACAAAGGAGCATTAAAACGTATCTAGTTTATAAGTGTGAATAAACCACATCTACAACCAGGAGTAGTCTTGCGCGACTCTTGAACCCTACACGTCTTTCGGATGGGGATTGGAAATGTCTGCAGGATGACTCAATTGATCATTAAGATAGCTGCTAAATCAAATAAGACCATGTAACGAGTTTTCGTGTATTGAACTATTACTGAATCTCAAAAGCCACTTTCGCCGGTGGTCATTGGCAAATAATGAATGTGCTACTATTGCGTTGCCTTATCGTTGACTACTATCTCATTTGTTCTCCTCTTGTACTCACTAGATTCGTGTATCTGTGTGGCGTGCTACATTCAAGAGTGATGCCTCTAGAATGCATTATGATTCTTACGCTCATCAAAGACTTTGAGAGCTTCCTCGGCAGCTTTCACACCACTGAGAGCCATTGCTCCAAAAGTAGGTCTACATGAAATTAGCAACTTCCTATTGTCAAGGCAGAACTCGAAAAAGCATACCCCATACGATTAGCCCCATCAATCTCACTCAACTCCATCCCCCCAACAATCAAACCAGGAATAACCTCTCTGGTTCTCTTGACAATAGCATCCTCAGCCTTATTCATATCCAATCCCCTCATACCGCCCAACTTCTCAATCTGCTGCATAGACACCAATCTCTTGACAGAGAACGCACCGAAAGGTCCATCGTGGCCGGTGGTAGAGATCACGACTGGTGCATTGATGGTGTTTGGGTCCATGCAGGATTGGTCATCGTGGTGCATCGTGACAAGAGTCCAGTTTGTAACGACACCGACGATGCGTAGGGAGCCATCGGCCGATTGGCGAGTGATGAGATCTTCGACGGCGGTGGCATTGAAGAGTTTGATGTTGGGGAAGGAGAGAACTTTGGAGAGGAGAGTTGATGTGAAGAGTGCCTGGTCAAAAGGTCTCGTTAACCACCATCTATCCCAGAGGGTGATGTTAATAAAATAAAATGGGGTACTTACAGCATGCTTCACAACAACGAAATCCCCTTCATCCTCAAAGGGCACACCCAAATCCACCAGGAATGCATCAGCCGGTTTTCTCATAACCATCGCACTGAAAAGCTGTCCGCCAAGCCAAGCACCACCACCAGGAGAAACGGAAGCTTCAATGATAGCGATCTTGAGATCGGGACGAGCCTTTCCAAGCATGTAAGCGGCACTGAGACCACACGAACCAGCACCAACAATCACGATATCGGATTCGGCATAGGTGTCGAGATCCTGGAAATACCGACGGGTCATAGCGCGAGAGACTTGAGACTCACGGATAGGAGCAAAGCTGAATCCTTGGTCCCATTTTTTGGATAGTTGCTCGAGGGTTTTGTTCCAGTTGCCGTCGAGAGAGACGAGAGGTTTAACGTCAGAGCTAGATTTCAATGTGACGCCGTCGATGGGAGCTGTTGGCTCAACGAATGATGCAGATGGCGGAGCCATTTTCAGTTACGTTTGATTGATGAGGACCTAAATATGGTTAGAAGTCTATGTATAGGAGAGAATTAAAGGAAGGCATGATCCTTTCGCTGGTATTATCCAGATCAAGTTCATATAACCGTATCATCTCAGAACGAACCCAGTCATCACATCAGACTTCTCATCTCATCTCAGATATGCAGATGGTGGATGAAAAGCTGTAATGTAATAGCCGGGACGAACACCGGTCCATGCAAGATGGTTTACAATTGATGAAAATACCTTGATCCTCGATGGGATAACGTCCATGCTAAAGGACTACATGACTTCCGATATTGGCGAGCTGTACTTTGTGGTTGGTTTCTGGGAGAGATTACAATGCCAGTACTGAGCCAAAGAAGAAATTGGGTTATACAGACAGCAATTGATTTTATTGTGCTGCAAGAACTTTCAAACTTCGGAAAAATGGTGAGATGAGAGGAAATGGAAAAGAAGGAGAGGGGGGGGCGAGGTATATAACCTTTTTCTCGCTCATGAAAGGAGGGGTAACTGCTAGGAACCCTGCTGGTGCTGCACAGCTTTCGATGATCGACGAGCTTATCCCGACATCAATTGGTTGCTGATATTTGCCAACGCTTGGGTACACAGCCATTGCAATTCGATTCCGGGTGGATCGGAGCCTTTCACTTCGACAATCGGCCAGCGAAGCCGGATCTCTTCACCTGTACGTGGTGCTGGCTACGAACTGGTGATACCTTTGGTATTCATCTGAGCTAAGAAGAGAACGCATTATAGC
>QYAN01000132.1:0-28210 GCA_003988815.1 Chlorencoelia australis
AATTATTAATAAGATAATTAGATATAATTATTATTTATAATATAATTTATTTATAATAATATAAAAATAAAATTAATATAGATTTTATTATTCTTTATAAATTATAGATTTAATTTAGAGGCTTATAAATTATTATTAAAATAAGATATAAATATAAAAGAAATAATAATATTAATTAAAAATTTAAAGATTTTATATAAATAGCTAATATTAGATATTTAATTTATTATATAAAGATTTATAATATATTATAATAAGAAATAAAGTCAAGAATTTATATTTAAAAAAAGAAATAAAATTTATTTATTATAATAAAATATTAAAATAAAATAATTAAATAAAAAATTAGATTATAAAAAATTAAGATTATTTAAGATTTAGAAAATAATAAGACTAATAATATATAAGTTAAGACTTCTAAAAATAATAAATATTTTATTAATATTTTATATTTCTTTATTAGAATTAATATCTAAAAAAATATTAAAGATATTAAGAATTGAGATTAAATTAGTTAATCTAAATATAATTTATAAGATTAAGAGAATTTTAGATAAGAAGATTTTGAGAGATAAAATATAATATTTAGTTAAATAAAAAAAATATCTAGATATAGAAAATATTTAAGAATTATAAGAAAATTTAAATTATATAGAATTATTAAAAGAATTTTATAATTTATATCTAGAAATATTAATTAAGACTAGAATAATTATAAATAAATAATAAGAAATAAAATAATAAATTTTAAATAATAAGAAATATAATAAATTATTATAAATATATATAGATAAAATAAAGAAATATTCTTTTGAAGAGCTTAAGGCTTCGGGACGAAATCTTAAAGAGGGAGGAGTAGTATTACAACCACACAAGGTTATTAGTTAGATGCTATATGAGAGTTATTTTGAGTAAGTAACTATAATATAGAATGCCGGGAGCAGAGGAGTTATTTATTAAGGAGTCATCTATTGAGGAGTTATTCGTTAAGGAGTCACATAGTTAGGTCGAAGGGTCGATTACCAGAGTATCGGGATCTCGACCCTACGACCTTATATATAATAGGTTAATAGGTCGAAGAATATAGGTTGCAGATCTCGACCCTCCAATCCTATAGAGATATATAAAAGACTATATAAATATATACTCATTCTATTATAAATAAGAGCTTTATATTCAAACTAATTATTTAATTATACTTTCAAATTAAATATACTTTATTATATTTGACAAGTAAACTCTCATACTCTATCCTTCTATGTCTTCCAGAACAATCACCTCGTGAGTCAATCCAGGTTTGACCTGCACGTAACAATAATATAGATAGGTGCTATTAGTACTTTATAAATTAGTAGCTAAACTATAGAATTTATTATAAGTCCTATTTAATTCGAGTTTAGCCTTTATTAAAGTATTATAGTATTTATTAATATTTTGCTAAGGGTTAAAGCTAGCTCTTTATTTATTTATTTATATATTTTCTCTTATTTAATAACTTTAGTAAGAACTGATAATAGAGTTATATTCTTATTATTCTAAGTAATATAAATATTTCTTTAAAGGAAATATATATATAATTATAATCTTATTAATATTTATAGCTTTCTAAAGATATTCTTATTAAATATATCGAAATCCTCTTATATTAGTATCTATAGTTCTTTATCCCTAAAGTTATATATTTTATAAATATAGATTTTCGTGGCAATATACTCTTCTAGCTCTTCCTTGGTTGCTATAGCCGTATTAATGCCATACCCATGCCTCTGGATCTTTTCGGCCCAATCTTTACTTATTTCGATACTTATAATGTCGAAAACTTCGAAAAAGAGAGTAAAAATGAGGGGTAAACTAAGTAGGATAAAAGTTTGGTTTTAAAATTTGCAAATCTTAGTCAAATGGTCTAATTTATACGTCTACTAATCAGTGTCAGTTTACTAATAAACCGTTTAAATTCTTCGAATCTACCACGTAGCACACGGATTACGACTTATTGCGTGGCTCAATGCTTTTATGATGGTTTTAATTCTAGTTACCCTTCTATTCTAAGAAAGATAGAATGCCTATATAGTACTCTAAGGAATGCGTACGCCCTTGCTAGGGTTCGTTGCATTCTTAGATATATAGGAGGCATTCTCTAACTACTGAATTCTTCCAAACATTATTGATACCAACAGTAAGAAAAGAAATCTGTTTAAAAAAAAGTCCAACGGTTTAAGCTAGATCTAATTATTTATTCTTCTATATAGGAATGTGGCTAGGGTGCCATAATGGAGATCGCCTTTAAGACACCCCAGAACAACTGATCATGCAGCAAGTTGTTGCTAATTGCTAAAAAGAAATGTACTTTAGCATAAGAGGAGCCTATCTCGCGCCGATTTATTTTTCATGAGACAGCAGAGAACGGAATTGATCAACATCCCTAAATGCACGAAGTTCATCGTCATGCTTTTCTATTTCTGATTTCTGTATGGTAACAGAGCTTGCCTTCACATCGTGATATCTTCTTGTCAACTTTGACAAGCCATCCATTAACTGGCGGTAGGCTCTGTGCTGTATCGTTCCTGCGTCCTAAAGGTAGGATGATAATAGAAGAGGTAAGCATACGAATCATGGTCTAGCGAAGTCTTGCGGAAACTCAGTCAGTTTATGCTTCTTGGAGTTCAGGTACTGTTTACAAAGCCGAGATTGACTATATTACGAAGACCCAACCAGTTTATGCATCTTGCAGCTTAGCAACGACTTACAAAAATGAGACCGAGGCAGGTTATTATACTCAGACTCAACCTGTTCATTCAGCCTTGCAACTCAGCTATAATCTACATGATGATTTATAGCACTGGACGCGCATCCTACATCACAGCGACTGATTATCTGACAACTAAGATGGGGTAGCACCATCACCAGAGTCACAAAATCAAATTACAGCTCCTGCAGTGCTGTTTACACCAAGACCCTTCCAGGATTTTCCAGCGTCACCACATCCACAGTTACGAAATCCGTTCCTGGCTCATGCAGCTTTTCTGCCACAGCGTGATTTAAATATGATTCGTACATCAAAGCTATTCTAGGGTCAGTCAGTTTGACAACCTACAGTTATTGCCGACTACGGTTATGAAAATGCTAGCTGTGACTACTTCGGCGGGTGTTTCGACCATTATGAAGTTCTCTACCACCGTCCTTACATCGACGTATTACAGCAGCTGCTAAACTACTTCAGCTTGGGGAAGTGGATATGGATGGCTAAGCTCAAGCTCCAGTTCTGCATGGTAGGTGAGGGACATTCTTCGCTCTGCGTTCATGTGGAGCAGATACGATAAATATCTCTCGGCTTCTCCCCTTTTCTTTTTCTTTTTAGGATGAAATACAGAGGAACATTTCATGTATTCAATTTCTTACGTTTATCAATCACTTTTCAAGGAGTTTAATTAGGAGATCACTTAATCAGTAAGAAAGGAGAAGAGTACGGAGTTAGATGATTTTTTGATTCAGTTTACTCTGCAAAAGCTATTCCACCGATTCCTAAGTAAGATACCCGGCCATACCAGGTATTCTGTCGTTTCCGAGTAAATAAAAGACCTTCCTTCCAAATCCCTCAAAATCATATCTTCGCCCCACCATTGCTTGGCCGCTACCCACCAAAAAAAAAATCATTATCATGTCCTACCTTGCCCTCCTTGCCAATTGTAATTGCGGTTGGATGCAGTTAGGCGTTGTTGAATTTGTGTGTGAGAGGGTTTACTTCAAGTATTTTGCAAAGAACTCAACGACTGTCTTGTAGCCTCTTTCGTATTCCTCTTTCACACGAGGATCTTCGAGGGCGGATCGTGCTCCCATCCAACTATTCCATTGAAAATTCATTAGCTTTCTTCCATCTATGACCAGTAAAAACAGAAAATAAATTTCGGAAGAGGAGAAAAAAGGGAAATAGAAACAGAAGGAGAGAAAAGGAAGTAAGAGGATATAGATAAAGAAGACATACCCATGAATCTGGTCCCCAAAAGTCTCTACATATTTTTCCCCTTTCAAATTCGCCTCGAACCCCTTCACAGCCTCAGCATCCTCATCTTTACTCGCAAGCAAACAGAGCGGAATAGATATCTTGAGTGCATCGGCTGGATCAACCATTGCGGGGTGGCATTCGGCTGCTGCTATGAAGGGGGTAGTTGGAGAAGTGGAGAGGGAGACGATTTTGCCGCCCCAGCAGAGCTGTTTTTCATATATGAGCATATCTTCTTATCCATCATCTATCATATTTATTCTTTCTGGGGAAATGGAATTTAGGTTTTAGGGAGAAAGGAGCAGGAGGGAGATATACACCAACAATACCCCACTTCTTCTCGGGATAAATCTCCTTAAAAGCCTTCACCAACCCCTCCACCGTCTTAGCCGTCTTCGTCGGCTCTGCAGGGCCCTTGAAAAATGCCCCTAGCCTCTCCTGTTTTTCCGGGTTGTCCGGTGGATACCAAGAGATATCTGCCGGGGAGCCGTTGAATAAGTCGGGCATGAAGACGAGGTGCTGAGAAGAGGGGGAGGATATGGAGAGAATGTCGGCGCCTTGCATGGTTTGTGGGAAGAAACCGAAGATGTCGTAGATGAAGAGGATAGCTGTTGGGGAGCTGGTTGGGCCTGTGATGTCTGGTGGGGAGGGGGTTAGTTTGGTGGGAAGAATCGCGGAGAGGGAATAGAGGATAGGGGATAAGGGAAGGGAAAGGAGGGGAGGGAAAGGGAAAGGGGAATAAGGGGATATACAATTCTTTATTCCTCCAATCGTCTCATACTTTCCCTTTGGTATATAACCCTTCGAGATAATAGGAGGGATATTACAGCAAGCAGCTGAATGGCCATGTTGAGCTTCCATTTTAGACATGTTGTAAAATCTCTCGCTTTGTATTAGGAATGGCAATGATTTAAGAGGGGTTCGATGATGGAGGGGGATGCGAAAGAGTGGTGCTCTCATGAGTTAATGGAGGGGGAGGAGGAGCTTCGGAGTTACGTCTGATAAGGGATGGAATATATAATAGCTGAATGCGGGGTTCTTTTGTTTTTCTTTCAAAGTCGGTAATATTCCTGTTTTCAGCTCGTGGTTGGCTGGTTGATGAACTTCGCTCTGATTGATGCGGAATTGTTTCACCTAGGAGGATGGCATTCCAATGGCTAACCCATGTTGATTGATTAAGGCATGTACTGTATTTACCCTGGAGCTTTTCATCATGTCATCAGGAGATACAAGTATAGATTGCGGGGGAGCTTCGTGATGCCAAGTAAATTTGTATTTCACCAGATTACAATCACATGAAGTCAATTCCTTTAAAAATCTTTGAATTCATAAGAAGGAACTGCTACCTTGCAAGTGGATCTGAGGTATCTGTAATTACAGTATTCTCAACCCAGATACAATCTTGCTGTCATGTCGAAAGAAAAGAAAAAAGCCAAATTTATGCGTAAATACCTTAACTCCCCCGAAAACAATCCCAAAGCAAATGCCATTCTATTGAATAGAGAAACCATAATATTCATCTCCAACGCAGAAGTAGAACACGGCTAGGTAATAGTATGACTCTGGATACAACGTGAATTTTTCGAAGAAACAATTCTTGAATGCAAGCCATTGACTCCATCCAAACAAAGGTATTCTAATCGTCAAGCAGAGCCAACAAGCTAGTAAACTGAGTGGAGAAGAAACTAGAAGACAGATGTAATAATTCTTCTCCCATCTAAAGAGGTATTGGAGATATCCTGACCACTAACAAGAGCTAGCAATCGTGTATGACAAGCTTGGAAGATCGAGTTATAGGCACAAGAGGCCAGTAAACAGAGGTAACAAGTAGTCGACTCTCATCCAAATACAGGTCTCTTGATCGTCAAGTAGAGGTAGCAAGATGTATAGTAAACTTCGAAGACCGTGTCGATAGTGTAAAGAGAGACTAGCAAACAGAGTAACAATCATTGAATGCAGGCTATCGAGTGCCATTCAAATAGAAGATATTCAGATCGTCAACCAAAGCGAGCAGAGTTTGGCAAGGTTAGAAGATCGAGTTGACGATGTTGCCGCCAATAGTAGCTCCTGCACCAAAGATAGCAGCATTACCTAGCTTCTTCCCGAATTTCTTGCCCATCTCTTTTCCCTTTCCTGGTTGCGTCTCGGTCGGTTCTTCAGCAATTTGCATTGGAGGAACGGCACTATTATAAGGGCTTTGATATTTGTCTCCGCCGTTGGCCTTCTCATTGCCGTTCGTGGGGTAGTTGACAAGTAAATTGACATAGGATTTAGGGAATACGCCTTCTGAAAGAGTCCGGCAATTGGTTCCAAACCACCACTCAGCATTCGTGAATTCGCGGATAGAAATCATGTCGTTGACTGCGAAGTTGCAGTCACCTGGTTCCATGTATGAATAAAGCGCAACAGCACGACCGACTTCGGGATATGAGGGTACGAATTCAGCTCCAGTATATGCTTGATTCGACGTAGAGGGTGTGGCGGAGGGAGCACGAGGGGGAAGAGACGGTGTACCGGTGCTGTTGTATGTAGGTGGGGGGTTATCCGAGACGCGAAGATTCGAGAGGGAAGAGGTCGCGGAGGCTGTAGAAGCTGTAGAATTTCGAGGAGCCGTGGCAGAGGCATTGAGAGGAGATTCTTGAGGAAGAAGGCTCATGATTTGTGTATATTCGGCATCGCTAAGGACATCTGATTCATATAGATTCTCGAGCTCCTAGGTTGCATTAGCAGAGCCAAACAGAAGAGCATAGAAATCAACTTACATTCTTGATATTGCGAAGAGAGCGGTTATTGTTCAAGATCTTCTGGCGAGCCTCGGGGGGGAGCTGAGGAGGCATCATCTTGTTCTCCCAATAACAGTACTCTCGATTGATGCAATCGGTGCAATTAATGCCGTGTTGGCACTCTCTTGGCTTAACCTGAATAGTCTTCACGAGCCAGTCGATTGCGTCGTGTTCCAATGAATTGAAATAGAAATTCTTATCTCGAATATGAGAACCGCTTAGAATTACTCTGCTGGTCTGCTTGTTCTTGTTCTTGTTCTTGTTCTTGATCGTGATGCGAAATTGGTGTCCGTAGGTAAGGTGGGGAGAAGGTGCTTCCGGCGTTTGGGGCACTGCACAATATGGCACCATGTCTACCTCGACTTCCCCTTCTTTGCCTTCATCGACATCAACGACCCCTTTCTCCTTTCCCTTTCCCTTGCCCTTTCCTTTAGCCTTCTTAGCCATTAATGGCGTCGCGGCACGTTGGCGTTGTTCTGCAGCGAAGCTGAGAAATTTAGCTGGCTCGAATTGAGGGGTCTGAGGACCGCTGCGATCGCTATCGTCCGTCGTGAGGTCTTCTGAGCTTGATTCAGCTGTCATAATGATTGGTCGGCTTGCTGGGGAGCTGAGGTTTCGCTCTACGGCTTGCGCCATTGAACTTCGGTAAAGAGAGTTTGCCTGGTCCCAGTAGACCTCTCTCATGATGCTATCCATCAAGGCGTCCGCCGATGAGAGATTATTGTCTTCATAGACATACTCGGCTGGGTGGGGAGTCAAGTGGGCTGGCGAGATGGACGTGAGACTTAACGGCGCTGGAACCACTGAAGGAATTGCTGGACTTTCGAAAAATTCGATCTGTGGATTGAATTTTGGCAGATCAATCTCCGCAGCTTGGTACTGCTCTTCTGTGATCTCTTCGCGCGTAGTAGCTCTATTGGGACCGTAGAAGGTAATTCCCAAGCCCTCCATGTTGAGGGAGCTGCGAGGAGTGGTGGTGTTGAGGAACGAGGCTGCGGCGATTTCAGTTAGTTGCTAGTCAACTTTTATAAATTGAGGGTCTTTGATATTCACCTCGTCGTTCAACCAGAGTCGAGTTTCTACAAAGGTGAAGTCAGTATCGGTCCAGAGATTCCGCAAGTGCAAAATACGAGAATGTTTCAAGAACCCTAGAGTAATCAACTTAATCCAAGCAAGGCAAGACAAAGCAAGCTCTCTTCTCCTCTGCGCTATAGACAATTGGTATTCTCTTTTAGATGCTCCAAGATTTCTGAGGCATTCAACATGAGTTCGAGTATGGAAGAGAAACAAGCTGCGGATATCTTCTGAGTGGCGCAAGAGATAAATGATCGTTGTTCTTGAATGCTTTACGGATTGTGAGCGATTCATCGAACTTATAAATCCCACGAGGAATAGAAGAATGTCTCAAGATCCATGAAGCAATCTGTTAAATTAAAATATGGCAGGAGATATGTTGAACTTGTCTCGAAAGACTTCGCGCAGAGGATATGGATAGATGTCTCTAGACTCCTAGATGATGAACGCCCTTCGAACTGTCGAAGACAAGATCTCTAGAGCCATCACCTATGGCAAGAGAGTCTGGTCACTGACCAGCGTCAGGGATCGCGTTATCCTGTAAAGGTCTCATGAGTCGAAAGTTGATTCATGCTCCTCGAACTCTTGGGTACATAGGAATGGTGGAAATGTCTTATGGCTTATAAAGTAATCACCTCGATGCCCAATATGGCAAAAGACAACACGCTTCTCGGAGGGAAGAATGAACACCAGAGTGTCCCAAGCTACTCTACAGCAATCAACTTAACTTACTTAACCAAGTAGTGTAACACTTCAACACTCGTCCAACTGCATCTCAGCTATCATAAAGGGCTAGGGATCCGACGACCACTAGACTAGAACCACTATAGCAATCCTAATAGTCCAAACAGTGGAGGGTAGGACAGTTGGGACCTCTTAAACGCTAACAAGACTACTGCGCGTGATTATCTCAAGAACAGCAAGTGTTTTGCGTCCTTCATGCTTTCGAATAGACTAAGCAAGCGCAAGTGCGCAATTAATCTAAGCCTTCACATTGCAAGAGATATAGATAGAAATAGTATGTGTCAATATCTCGAGATTAAGGTTCTTCGAACTTCTGAATCGACCAGGAAAGCAAGCGCCGGATACAAGAATATTCTACCACCTCTGAAACAATCAACTCGAATCTCAGCCGCATAAGAGTTGATACTATTTCAACCATTTCCTTTGCGCAGATCTTACATTGCGAGAGCTCGGTCTCCAATGCGGCCCAAAGGGTTAACCCACGGTTAAATTGCACAGATCGAGGCCTCTAAAACCTTGCAAACATATAATTCTCTGCATATTTGAAGCAATCGGCACGCTGCAGCTCGCAGGTGTCGTCGTCGTCATCGTTGTCGTCGTTGAAAGGTATCGAAAAATCCGAAAACTGTAGTTGACTCTTTCGCAAGAGAATAAAAAAATTGATGTACGTACCTAGCAGCGGCGCGAAGGTCAGGGTAGCCCCTGGACCTAACTAAGCCCTGCCTAGTTGTAAGTGCACGTTTGGGTGGGGAGGATGGGGTAGGCATGGTGGCTGTGGAGGTCGAGGTGGGAGTGGAGAAGAGGAAGAGAAGAGGAAGGAAGATCGAGGGTTTTCAGTTTATATTTTTGTGGGAGAGACTAATCCTGACGCAAACTACCTGCCTCGAGGCCACGAGGTATCAAATGCGGCTGGATGTCAAGTGGCTCGGCGTGAAGTGGCTTGATCAGTGATCCCGTAGGGCTCTATGGGGAGCTAGTAACGATTCTAAGTATCTCACGGTATTAGGAGCATTCAGGAATCTATACAGACGCTGTGTGTCTTTTCCAGAGTTCATTATGTCTACTTTCACTGAGTTTTGCCATATCTTGCAGCTACTGAGAGTAATTAGGATGTGCTTGTATCATGTCAGTTAGTGCTTTACCTTCTCTAGGGCACCGAGAGCTGTGATAGCTAGCCTAGAATTCAGCAGGAATGAACTCGTTCATGGCCAGGATCTTATAACTCTCTTCTCTCTCTTCTCATCTTCTCAGGTAGAAGGAGCTCTCCCAATACCCTTCACGGCACTATAGGCCATGTCTTCATTCATACATTTCCAAAATGATTAAAATCAATATGGCCCTTAGTTAGCCGTCAATTTTCCATGCAAGGCAAGTTGTTCTAAAATGATTATCACATGTACTTAATTCAACTCGGTGTCTAGAACTAAGAATATACATAATAATAGCCCAATGTTGATTACAGTGTTCATGGTCAGGGAGAATCAGTCCGAACAGCTCACGGGTTGAGAATTCCAGTGGACAATGGGCACGGCAGTAACAGAACGAGACAGAAATCACTCAATAGGACAGCAAACAGTTTACAGCTAGGAGAGGTTATAGAAACAATTTGGTGACTAATTTCACGAGGAGCGTCTTCAAAAAAGATTCTTCAAATAAAGAGGGATGTGAATGAGCTGAATGATATCTTGTGATCTTTTCCAATTTAAAGCTTCTACTTATTAAAAAGGATGCAGATAAGATGAGACAGGCTTCCTGTAGTATTTTTATCCAAAGTTTGATGATATTTGCTATCGCACCTCGTATAGTTTTGTTCATTTAGTATGTACTATATTGTCAAAGGGTATTTGAGAGGACTTTCAAATAAAGAAGTCCTAAAGCTATAAGCATTTTTTATCTCTTCTATGTTCATTAGAAATGTAGGGGTGCTGCACCTGATCTGAAGTGTTTAATAATTCATGCTCGCTCTTCAAATTTCATGATATAGTCCAGTCTAATGTATATACTATGAGTTTACAAATTTTCACTAATTTGCATTCTTGAAACCGACTTGTTATTGAGGCTAATAAGGAACAAGGTGTTTATACTGTACATATCTACTTTGTGAATATTTGCAGATCTTAATTCCATTGGCTTGGTCAAGCTGTCAAATTCAACATTGGACCAACATTTGTCGTAAGCCAAATCCAATTGTTTTCTTTCCCTTCCTAATAAATGGAGACTTTGTCCTGACCCCAATAGATCCTTTATTCAACCTGTGATTCAGCTTTCGGCCGATGATGATAGGTGGTGTAGTTCTTTTAACTTAAGTGAGACCTATGAATTTTGCTCAAGGATACGGATACCTATTGCCCAGCCTATAATTACTCATTATACCATGTAAAAATATCTCAATCCAAAGTAGAATCTTCAATCTCAACGCATTTCTGACTTTCTCCCTCTATCTCATTAACAAATCGGCCCGGGTAAAAATGCTAATGCCGTAAATCCCTTCTAAAGTCCAAATGCTTATACAGAGACGGATCGGCTATGGGAATCAGTGCTCCGGCAATGCCTTACAAGATTACATTAATGGCAACAGCCGAAGCAGCATATATTGCGAAAGCATCTACCAGAAAGCTGAATGCTGAGATGGTACATAAGGAGAGTCCGAAGCCGGTGATTTCTGCGCCAATAATTGGGACGATATAGTGGACTCGGTATTCTGCTGTCTAGCCATAGCAAGTTCAATCGGTATAACGGTTCTGCCGAGGATTATAGGAGGGAGTGTTCAGGTTTCATGCCTCTTGGAAGGAGGGGGGGGGTTTTTTTTAGATCATATAGTTAGTGTGCAAGAGGATAATGTCAGTAGTACTTCCTATTCCTGCAGATTGTTTGTCTTGTGAAGCGGAAGAAGAAAGGATGAGACGCTCAGGGAAGAAGTTACAGGTGATAAGACATCGATACTCTTTTCCGAGTCTTGACTAATTTCTTTGTCGTCGTCTATGACAAAGATTTCATCCATGTTTTATATTTGAGTTTGTATTTGTAAGGAGAAGGAATTTCACAACTCAAATGCACTTGCCTCTTCGTTTTAAGAAGACTAACAAGCAAGTAGAATCTTCACATATAACTGGCATATCGTGAATGGTACTATTGATTCACTTGCCTACCAGATTTTTTCCTATTCCTAGGGCTGAATTTGCCTGATAATGTTGGGACTAAGCGCAGCACATGAACAGATCACAGTGTAAGTAGTCAAGTAGTTGTAGAATAACATGTGTGTAGTTGTTATTATACTTAGTGTGTGCTCCTCAAGTAATCTACTATTTATATAGATGAAGAGATTGCACATAATCTTAGTAGCCGACACCTAACATCATACCTAGTAATAGCGTATTATAGCGTTTTCCCAATTGCTAATAGCCAATCAGTGACCGGTGAGACTTCTCGACACACCACTAACATCCGGCTTTTGCATGTTCGTGCAACAACTCACTTCAGAAGACATGCTGCTGGATCGTAATCCCAATATTTCTTTTTCCTACCATTGAGAGATATATGATGTCCAGTATCAATAATACGTATGGGGGAGATAGCCGTTGGTACTCCTGAGTATGTGAACCCCCAAGTTTCACGCTTCACAGAAAGATGAAAAAAGAAATGGAATGGTTAATTTGATTGGGTACTACCGATGATATTTTCGAAATAGGAAGTACGCAACGATTGGCAATAGTCCGAATATAAGACCGGTCCTATCAATTCGAACTGTATGCTGCTAGCATCAGACAATTGGGAAGTCAATACAGGTAATAAGATAACGGCCATATAGCCCCACGTTGCAGTGCAGGCCAGCTCCAGCAGATTCATCCTAGAAGTTAAAATTCAGCATGTAAGTGTGCGGCGTACTCTTGCGGCCAACATGGAAGTAAACTGGCAGAGGAATAGGATCCCTAGAAAGGCACCTAAATATCTATGAAATAGTACTTCGGTAGGTACTTATAATCATCTAATCAGTTTGCAATGAGCTCGTCGATTCAAGGCAACCACCCAGTCGCAAAGTGAAGCCATTGTAAACCCCCCTGGTATTATAATCCTCCTGGAAGCCAATCCTGTTCCTTTCCGAAGTGCTTATTTCCCGCAAGTAAGGAGAATCATTCGGACATAACTTGTGGCGCTCGGATTGATCTCTCATTTCACGTCGGATCGCCATATCGATAGCAAGCCGTATTGTCTCTTGCGAACACTTCCAATTTGCTCCAATCTCTACACTAGCGAGATTGCAAATCGCCAACATAATGGCCACTACACTTCTTGCATTTCGTGTAACGGTCAAGCTAACATTGAAGGACAGAGACAATATCGAGACGATGATCAGTATGAGTGTTAGAGTACGGCGTGGTTTGATTTTTGCTGTTTCAGACCCTCCATCTCCTGACCCCTCGTCACTATTCAGCAGGCGGTACTTCTCGTCGTTGTCTAGCATCACTTTTTCATGCCACGGAGATAATGCTACTGTAAAAAGAAAAGCGGTGGATAATCAGTTTGAGAAAGTGGATACACACAAAGACTCAGTTGAAGTTTGTATAGAGACCTAAATAGAAAACAGCTGAAAAGCATGGTCTTGAACCAATAATGGCGTTTGACCAAGTTGCATGGGTTTATCAACTCTTTCCTCCATGGCGTTCGGAACATCCTCCTATTCTTTTGATATTGATTGCATGCATGTAAACTGTCGTAAGGGTAGCAAGATAACAGTGAGATGCAACCCCTTTTCATGTCTAAATCTTTGTAACACAATGTCTGTGATATACCTAAGGAAGGTGCAGCTCAATATTAATGCAGATCTGTATCAATACATGATGAGTGCAGCCTTCGACCATCCATGAACCGCCTGATGCAACCGCGCCGTGAGCTCGCTTAACGATTGCATTTGAACGACACAACCTCTGAGCTTCAACTTCTAATAGATAGTTAGGTACTTATAATTGCGCAACAGCGGAGTAGAGAAAGCCAGGGTTGCGATATTGAGAGCTGAGAGTGAGGTGGGGCTATATGTGCATTGTAGACAAGGAATCGCTTTCTCGGGATAAAGATAGGAATGTCATGGATAAAGCTGCAAGCGGCTGATGTTTGATGTTCGAAGGGCTTGTAACGTTTGTTGTGTTCCTTCTTTACCTTTCTCTATTTATGCAGCCGGTGAATGTAGGTAAGAAGAGGATATGGGGAGCTTTCCATTGTAACCATCTTTCCATCTCGTCGTCTGTATGGGCATATGCATGGCAGAATTACCCCCTGCTATACCCGGTAGCTGTATGGGACCCTTGAATGAAATGAGGAGGATGAGGAGGATGAGGAGGATGTGGAGGTTGGAATGCGCCTTCGAATCTAGGGCCACCCAGGGGAACTACTTCGTCTAGCTTGATGATAATCATCTGCAGCCAAGCGTCTTGGCAAAGCTTCTTCCATACTTACTTCGTCCTTGTCCTGTCGGTATCGCTTCATTGAAAGGGACGCATGTAGGGTATGTACATGTACAATACGTCGTACCGGCATATCGTTATCTCGGCCATTACCCCAGGATGACGATTATGCGGCTTGGCCGTTCTCTTCTTCGTTCCAAAAAGGAAAGGAATATCTACCACCCCCAGCTCCCTCGGAACGATGCGAACGATACACGGCGCCTCCGGTACGGCTAACATTCTGAAAGCTCTCCACATTTCAAAGATATAATTTGTTATGCTATACTTTGAGTTTGTGCCCACTAAATACTAGTACACGCTGATCTATGGACACGAGTCAAGATGTCTAACACTGTCACTGCCGATAACGACAGCCCTCTCATTGAAGTTATCACATGGTTCCTTCTCTCTGTCATGTGCATCTCTGTTATCGCGAAAACCGGGTCCAAATGGATCGTCATAGGCAAACTTGAAGCCGACGATCTACTCATTACCATCGCTCTTGTGGGTATCCTATCAGTGTAAATCCATGAAGATCAGTGGGCTCACAGTTGAGAAAAGCTTTTGGGCAGCGGCTATGCCGTTACCATATTAATCGCTGCACCGCACGGCATAGGACGCCATATCAACGCCTTGAGTGTTCACGATCTGATTATATATCAAAAGGTAGCCCCCTTCACTTACTTGACGCTTGTTCATATTTAAAGTCGTTAGTCAATCTACGCTTCTGACCTGTTGTTTGTTACCGGCACTTTTGTCTCGCAGATATCAGTTCTCCGGCTTCTAAGACAATTAAGTCCCGCCGCCAGCTATCGAGAAGCTGCATTGGTGATAAGCACGGCACTATCCTTATGGACTTTTACATCAGTTCTCGCATTATCTTTCCAATGCAAGCTACCAAATCCGTGGCAGTTCATAGGAAATCAATGCTTTCACCGCGTAAGGATTTCATTCCACTCTCTCTTGTAACTGGCGAAATCTAACCAACCTTCTGTATTATAGACGGCCTTCTGGAATGTTTTCAATATTATGGGCCTCATGGGCCATGGGACGTTATTAATTCTTCCAATCTTTCTACTGTGGAGTGTGCGCATTCAGCGGGTGAAGAAGATTGCTATAGCAGGATGCTTTGGGGCTCGAGTCGTGTGCGTCCAGTCTCCCTATCCAGTCTCTGCTTCTCCTTGTGGATGATCTGGCTGATAAACTTGTAGCGTTCTTCCAGCCATAATACTCCAGATGGTCTATACCAATAAAGCCTCGTCATCTTCAGACCCTACGTTTGATTATGCGGTATCACTCTGCAAAGTCTTTGCTCTCTATCTTAGCATTATCACGGCTTGTGTTCCATATCTAAAGCCACTGTATCTCAGCTTTGAAACAGGAATGATGAGGAACGACGATTTGGCCCACCATGGAAATTCGGGGCTCGGATACGAATTGAAACCGACGAATGCATCTACGTCAAACTCTCACTACAAAGGAGCTTTCTTGAGAAAGGAATTAAGTTTGATCCCTCAATCTGGTGTTCGAGAAACCTCCACAACTATTGAAGCTAACAATAAGGGAGGCGACACGGAAAGTTTCACAAGTCAATCTAGGATGGTCAAGCAGACGACGATCTGGACCGTCGACAGGGAGTCTCGGAAGTCAAGCTCAACCCCAGGTGCAGAAGACGGGACTCTTTGAGGAATCGGTTACAGAACCAGTGTGACATCGGTGTGATTCGTGCGTCCTTGATTTCACTATTTGGCAGAAATTAATATAGGTGAGAGAAATTGGATGCAGAAGTACTCCAATTCCTGTGCTACAAATATGTGATGTTGGGGCGTAGAATATATGTAGAAGGCCTGAGGGGTCTTCAAAACTTCCATCCGTAATAGGAAACTTTGGACAAGTCATGCAGTACATGCGAGATTCTCACCAAAATCAATTTTATGGTGCCTACCATCTTCTAGTCTTTATCCTGATGTTCGAATGTTCCAATGCTCAGCTCTACTTGTTATGTCGCCCTTAGACTAGATTAGCTCCTATTAGACGATATGGGGTTACACCTTTTCCCACAGAAAGTTAAGAAGCTGCAAAACAGCTTAATATCAGCCGATATTCAAACGCACCTCAGACTGCATTACTCCGTATGCAAAAGATCTATGTATCCGCACCAGCAATTTGTGAAGAAAGAGCGAGGCTCTTGTGACACCTTCCCTTCTCGAAAATGACCACCATACTATTTTCCGGAATGCAGGGATCCTATCCCCGGAAATGCAACTCCGCAATATTTCAGTCCAGATTCTTTCAGTCCAGTAATAGATCTCAGGCCTGAGCGAGCCCTCACGCCCAACCATCTTCTTGTTGCATGCCACCCTGCTTGAACGCAACGAAATCCCTGAGAGAGGAGTAATTCATAAATAGGAGATGGAACAAGAAAAGCTCTAATGGGTTTCTTTCTTCCTCCCGCACCATACGGCACAGCACGGCACGACCACACGGGACATACTTGCTCCTCGCTGCTGAATACTTTTTGAGTTACACATTATTTGTTTTCCTCGTTTCTCTGAGAAGATGTCGACAAAGAATGAGAAGTTTGTGATGGAGTCGATGAGCCAAAAGGTTCCAGTCACGGTGCATGATAGCGGGTTGCTTGTTTCTCAGCGTTCGGATGATCGTGACCGGGACGAGTTGGCTAGGACAGGGAAGAAGCAGGTGCTCAAAGTATGCTCCCTGACATTAGTGTGCAGTTTCCAGAACACGATCATTGATGATGACAGCGCAACTTTAGCTTCATGTCCATGCTTGGATTTAGTTGTGTTCTGTTAGGTACTTGGGAAGGTCAACTCATGTAATGTACATTACAATCACTTTATGTCTGATTCTAACAAATCTTCAAGAACCTTCGCTATAGGCTTTTCCAAGTTTGTGGTCTCCCCTTTTACATATCTCGGTTTGAGCAAAACTTAAAAGACTTTAGTGGAGGCCCTTCTGGCTTGGTATATGGATTCATCCTCGTATGGATTGGCACCCTTTCGGTCTTCATTACTCTCTCAGAATTGGCATCATTGCAAGTTCCTCCCCTCAATCAATATGTGTCAACTCAGCTAATACAGTTTTCAAGTGCACCAACTTCGTGAGCGTCGCTTGCTGTCAGAGGGTCATTGAGAAAGCTAATAAATTACCCCAGAGGTGGACAGTATCATTGGGTTGCCATGCTCTCTCCCCCTTCATACCGAAAGGTATTGAGCTATATAACGGGTAACGCTTGGAGAACCTCAATTCATTCACTGCATCTTCCAGCACAGCCATCTTCAAATCCTTTCTTCCTTCGTCCAGTAGACAGCTTGAATGCCGGCTAACAATTACATAGGCTGGTTAACTGTTTGTGGATGGCAAGCCGGTGTTGTATCTGGCGGCTATTTGACTGGCACAATGATGCAGGGAGTAATAATTCTGAATAACCCCAATTACGTTCCTAAGTTGTGGCATGGGGTTCTTCTTACTTGGTTTGTCCTTTTGGTGTCCATCTTTTTGAATACAGTTGTCATCCGGGCATTACCAAATATTGAGGGTGCAATATTGATTCTACATATCGTGGGGTTCTTTGCTATAATGATTCCATTGGTATGTATGGCACCGCATGGTAATGCTTCAAGTGTCTTTGACACCTGGCTCAACACAGGGGGGTGGAGCACTCAAGGATTATCGTTCTTCGTGGGACTCAGCGGTACTGTCTTCTCCTTCTTAGGTAAGTCTTCCCCGCTTAATATGAGAAATATCTTTAACTAAAAAGTACTCAGGGGCCGATGGTGTTATTCATGTATCATTCCCTGTTCTGTATAACTGTAATGTTTTGCTGATAGCCATCCTAGATGTCTGAGGAGATTCAAAACGCATCAGTCGTTGTCCCAAATGCAATAATGTGGTCTATTGGTGTGAATGGCATCCTCGGTTTTGGCATGTTAATGGCTGTTCTGTTCTGTCTAGGCAACGTTCAAACGGTCCTTGCAGCACCTTACATCTATCCGTATATCGAAATCTTTGTACAAGGTACCGGGCACGTTGGAGCTAGTATTGGAATGGCTATTATCATCATTGTTCTTGCATTTTGTGCTAGCATTGCTGTATTAGCATCTTCCTCCCGTATGACATGGGCTTTTGCGAGAGATCGCGGGCTACCAGGTTGGAAAATCCTCAGCCAGGCATGTTTATCCGAAGTCTCTTTTTGTATCCTCTACTCCAAATCTCTTTCCCTTTATCTTGCCCGAACTAGGCCCGCTTGCTAGATATTTGAGACCGCATTCAAACTAAATTTGATCCCAAATCAAAGCTAATCCATCACTCAGGTACATCCTAGGTACTCGATTCCTCTCTATTCGGTCTGCCTAGTCACCATCATATCCGCTCTCTTGGCACTCATCGCCATAGGCTCCTCAACTGCATTCAACGACCTCATTTCCCTCTCCATCAACGCCTGGTATGCCTCCTACCTCTTCCCGTCTGTCCTCCTCCTCTGGCACCGCCTCCGTGGGACACTACATACTCGCGCCAGTGAGCTCGAAGCCAGTGGTTCTACCGAACCTAGTGTCATCGTCCCGGGTACCGAAATTCTCTATTGGGGTCCCTGGCGTATCCGGGGTATCCTAGGCACAATAAACAATGTCTTCGCGGTTCTTTTCATGATCTTGGTCCTCTTCTGGAGTTTCTGGCCCTCTACTACGCCAACTACAGCTCCGACAATGAATTACAGTTCATTGGTAACTGGCTCGGTGGCAATTTTTAGTGGGGCTTATTATTATGTTTGGGGAAGGAAATCGTATTCAGGGCCTGTAGTAGAAATTTCTTGAAACGAAAGATGTTTGTTAGCATAAGAGTGTGTGGTTGTGCACAAGGAGTGCTTTGCTTGTATTACTTGATATCATTTTGAATTCTACGTTTTTTCTTTCAAGCAATGCTCTAAAATTTATGATTGGTCGGTCTACTCCGAGATAGGTAGTCTAGTTAAGCAGTCTTTCATATCACCTTGGCGAATTAATTCACCCCAGTTCTATTTTCAAACGTTTAAGAGTAAAAGTAAAGATATGAACTAGGAGAAAGAGGATGATATTCCTCTATTGCCGATTAATTGGACAGATATTGGGGGAGATCTGCATATACTTGATTCATAGACTGCAAACCACGAGTTTCACATGAGATCTAGCCATAATAGATACGGTAGCCGCGTCTAGAAGTTGCTCATTTGAGGAACAAGGAAGTTAAATAGTACTTTCTCTCCTTCCTTACTTTACCTCTCTCATTTTAACCGGTACCCAGCCTGTCTCCATCTTTAAACTGCAGGCAGTGCGAGTCAACATCGAATCGCCTGTTTCGTAGTATATATTCCCATTCCCTGCTCTCTTCAAAAATTCATACGAAGCCCCAAGACTCAATCATGCGATTATAGAACTGGAACAGTCTTTGCCTCAGTAAACTCTCATTTGACTTCCATTGCTGTTAGTTGTAAAGCACGATTCGTTGCACCTAGATACCATGTCTGTTCTATTTATCACTCGCTTTTTGTGCACTCGCACTCGACTTGTCCTTCTTTCCCTACCCGATTGTTTAGGCTCGTTATGTAATCAAGATAGCCAGCACAGAGAGAATGATCCCTCTGACTGATATGCACTTGATCTTTCTCTCTTTGCCTCCCTTTCGTCATCCTTGTAGCTCGTCAGGAGCTCAGTATACTACATACAGTCCAAGCAGCAGCTTCTCGTGGTGCCCTTCCAATCTCTCTATCTTATATATATTATTAGATGTTAAATATCGATGTTAGATACTTTTGGGGGAATCACATGACATGATTAGTCACTGGTTGAACATGCCCAGTGTTTGAAATACCTAAGTAGGGCTTTATGGGGAGTTGACCACGTTTGAATTCGGCGGCGTGTTCGCCTTCGCAGCCTTCTGGGGTGCAGTTTTCGTAATACACCCATTGCTCTTCGTCGCCACAGGTGGGGTTGAATCGTGTCCAGTAAATGCAGGAGTAACGGGGGGATTCTTTCGACCAGGATGGGATGTCGTTGTATGTCATTTTAGTAGATTTTGGGTGTTTGAATTGGGTGGTTGTGATTGTGATTAAAATGTGATTTATTTTTATTTCCATTTTCTGAGCTGAAGAGATATGTAAGAAGTATTCATTTTTTGGGAATAATGCAATGTGAGCGATAAAGAAATTTGAGAAAGGTGTTTTTTTATAGAAGCAAAGAGCCTTTAATCATCTTGATTATCCTTTTCACAAATGAAAAGTCCGAGAAAGCCCTCAGCCACCATGCATTTTCCAGCCCGTAACCTTAGAACCTTTCCTGAATGTAATCTTATAATCTATATGGAAAATTCCTTATGAGCTGTTATAATCTCAGCTACTTTATGTACTATGTGTTGGAAAATCTTACACCCGAAACCAATATGAAAAATCCTAATTAGGAAGTAGATGTCCCAAGCCGTCCGGCAGAGAGTTTGCCGGACGACTTCCCCAGGAATCAGAGGTCGATCTCCCGATGTCTTAAGCGCCTGCGCGCAACCAGGCCAGGTCATCTTGCATCATTATAGACCAGTTTCTCGCGAGACCTGACATCTCGTATTCGCTAAACTCTCCACTCTACTTATTACCTTCTTTTTCTTAGAGTCTCACTCCAAAAAAATCAAAAGAAATAACCGGTTGGTAGCCAAGCCCCTGACCTCGCATCTAGCCGCCAGCGAACCCTCGCTTAACGCCCCTGAAAATGGTGCTCAGCCTCCCTGCCACTTGTCATACAGTAAGCCCTAACGCCCCTCACGGCGGCTACTGACCTACTTAGCTTTATACCCAGCCGAGACAGCGCTTGACTTCCCTTGCCTAGTCCCTGGATAGTGGCTGTGTCCAATAAACATTGTTTCTTCCTCGTCCAACTGATTTCCTCTTTAGGAACTAAGTACTTACTTAGTAGGATTCCTTTCAGAATATCCAATCATTTCTTTTTCAGCTTGCGTCAGGGGGGCTCGGATCCAGATCCTTCGATCGATCGATCGATTAATTCCGGTGACTTATGCGATTATTTGATTGCCGACCAATCTTTTGCCTCTCCTACATTTCTTTTAGTCTAAACCCTTACACGTGTTTATCATGTGCATGTGCTAGGAGTCATTCGATTTCGGAAAGATCCCATACCGTCTTATTTTCGATCCTTCAGCCACGTCGTAATCGTTTGTTCACTGCAAAGAAAGCATATGAATGGTCAGCCTTGCAGACTAGATACAAACATGTATGCTGTGATGCTGTGCCACCAAACGAGATCAGGTCCTCCACAAATAGGAATCTCGGGAAGAAATGTTTCCGCAAAGGCTGTGCCTCGAAACAAATAGTTTCTTTGCTGAGATGAAATGAGGCTATTTCAAAGCAAGCACTTGTTGGTGGGTAAGATGTTTATTTGGGAGGTAGTTAGATGCAGGTGAGAAGCCATCGGATGGAGTGTTTGCCGGAAATGACACCGACTAGCAACTGACTAGCACTGCCTCTATTTTGATATTGATGTGGTTATTGAGTGAATGGAGAAAGCGGCTACGACATGAGTCACGGTGAGGTAAGTTATGGCAACTAGTTTTTATAAAATGAGTTGGGTTTCTCTTATTGATAGCTTCTTTCTCCATCATCTCCTCATCGTCTTTAAACTTGATCACATTTTCCTCTCTTAAAGGACTCTTAATACTTTTCCGATCATCTCACAATCATTCGAGTCCGAATATCATCACTTCTCATGACCCATTAAAACTCTCACCATCATGAAGTTCATCACCATTCTTTTCCTTGCTCTCAGCAGCACCCTCATCGCCGCCGCTCCTCTTCTCGTCGCCCGTCAAGCCCTCATAGTCGCCCCCGCCATCGGCGCCTGGCTCGGTGACATTATCGTACGTCCTTTCCCCCATCTAACTTTCTTCCCTACCTACTCCCTCCAACCATCTCCTTCTCCTCACACCCACACAACTAACCAACTCTTCCTTCATCCAGCAAGTAAACGAGTTCCTGAACGGTATCGCCGGCGCCCCCGACGAATCCATCATCCCCGGCGCCGAAGCCATCCTACACATCGTGCAAGACGAAGAAAAACAACTCAATATTCTCTCTGTAATGGTTAATACTGACGCTTCTGAGAATGCTGTCGCTGTTCTGGCTACGCAATTGCCTAGTTTGGTGAATCAATTTCAGAATATTATCAATGGAAACGTTTCTGATGATAATATTGAGAATATTAAGGAATTGATGTAAGTTTTTTTTTTAAGTTTTTTTTTTAAAATTTCCCCCTCCTTTCCTGTGTCTCTTTTTGAAAAGGGGATAGAAGGAAACGTGTATGGAGAGGGAGAAAGGAATGAATGAAAATGAATGAAGTCTAACGAGAAATAGATGTTCAACTATCCTTCCAAACGTCAACATCGTGTGGGCTGAGGCGGCGACTGAGAGTGATGTGCAGGTTCCTGATCCCGCTCCTGGATTAATTTTATGTCCTATCGTTGCGAATAACATATACGTAAACGCTGTGAGATAAGGGTTTGGGATGCTTTTGAGAAAGGTGTTTAGATATGTTAATTTGTGGCTTTTCTGGGAGGCACTGGGGGTTTTCTATGGCGAACAATAATTTGGGAACTTGTACTCCTCGTGGGAAACTCCATAGGATAATGAAATGCACTTCTTCGAACACCTAGATGCCCCAATTCATCATTTATTGATAAATCCTCATGACCCGCTCACAAAGGCCATTTCCCACTCTCCTTCAATCCCTTCTTCGCCTCCTCCCACTGCTCCTTCTCGAATCTATACGCAATCTGCTCGCCCAATTTCCCATCTCCAGCCAAGAATACTTTCCCCGTATCACCCAACCTCAACGCCCTCATGAGGCCCCGAAACGGCTCATTCACCTTGAAAGGATTTAAATTAATCTGCTCCACGCCCAGCTCATAAAACCCATACTCAAAAATTGCACTCAAAGCTTCTAGCGCATATCCCCTCCGGCGAAATCGATGATCGAGCATGAATCCCATGTCACCCACTAATACATTCTTTGACGGATCTTTCAGAGAGGGTTGGAGTGGGAAGGCATTAAAGCCTGTATTACCAATGAGAAGTCCATCCGTGACGACGAGATCGGCAGGCACGTTTTCGGTTTTATCGGGTAGGATGACGACGAGCCAGGCATTTTCGCCGATGGCCGTGGTGTGTGCTTGGGATTCGATGTTATGGGACTGTTCTTCGATGGTGAGATCGGGGTCTTTTACGCCACCGAAGGGGTTATTGAGGGGATCGGAGCGGATGAGTGTGAAGGGGCGGACGTCGGAGATCAAGGCAGAGCGGAGGATGAGGCGGGGAGTAGTGATTTGGTGGAAGGGTTTTGCGTGGGCAGGAGGGGGAGCAGCTGATGAAGACATGGTAAAGATAATTTAGATTATTTGTTGAACAGGAATGTTGATCTTTGATATGCCGAAAAGAGAGTTTCTTCAAATAATCTGGACCAAAGAACGGAAACAAACCTGATGAATCTGAGATGTATCCGAAGACGATATTTCGTCTGATAATCAGACTGGAATTTGAGTTTTATATCTGGGGAGAGGTGGAAAGTGGGAGACTTCCCGTCCTTGTGCATGTCACTTGTGAGTCAGAATGGATACAATTCTCTTGTCCCTGCAGATACCGCTGGATAGAGTTGATCAATGTGATACTTAGCGCGTCAGTGTTTGTCAACGCACCAAATTGCTCCAAATACTCGGGATACATTTCAATGCTATCTTATCACCAGTCCGACTCGAAAATGTCAAGTCTTTCCTTCCCAATTTCCTCTATCAAACATTGCTGTCGTCCGGGCGCAGTAAATTGCTCGCTTCATTTTCTACATCAAGGTTAGGACCGGAACGGATTATCTTAAGGCCGATGCAAGACCGAAATAGAGAAGAACCTCACATGGCTTCCTATAAGATCATCGATGGCTCACCGCCTCCTCCTTTGTTACAGGATTCTTTGCGAGGGAATGGCTATCCCTATGATAGTACAAGTGTATCTTATTACCGTAATAAATATCCAAGGTCGATTTAACTTTATATTGTATACATAGCTAATGCTAAAGATACTGCAGCTCACTCAATGAATCGGGCAAGTGATGGCAAGGCTTCGGCTCCCTGCTAACAAGGTACTCTGTGTTGGGCAGTGTTCCCTTCCCAGGTGGTCTCTTTCTGTACACTTGGAAGACGCAGATTAACGGCGGTCATGTAATAGGTCAAAGTCCTTACCAATCAAAGATCTCAAAGAGGGAGCAATACCAACCGATAAAGATGACGCTCCTTGGCGCGGCTGGCAAGTCTACCTTAGGCATAGAGTCGCTATGCTGAAGGTTCTTTGATTTGATTAAACACGAGCTTGGGTCAAGCAAACGGCCCACGAGTATGAAAACCGGCAAGTAGCCTTTGAAACTTGAGACATCCCCGCGCATCCGGAAGCCGAAAAAAGCCCCCCAACCCGCCCCTGTGTCATCCACGATGGGAAGTCACACTTTTCTAAGTAGCAATTGATGGAAGGGCTCTAGAAGCACAAAGCTCATGCCGAACGCGCTGCTAAGATTGTACGTCATCAAAGGGAACTTACTTCTCTTGCTCAAATCAAGACTGAAGATATAGAAGGGGCAAATCCGTTCTTCCTCCTAAAGATGCTAGGACTCTACCTTTTGACAAAGATAGAAACGAGTTGTGGTTTCCAGGGGGCAGTGCGTCTTCGTGGAGGCTGGGGAAGTCTTGTGAGCTGTATTCTTTCAGGTACTCAGTAGAGCATTTGATGAGAATTACCAAAGTTAATCTTCATCCTAGGTATCCGAAAGCGAATGTTCCTTAACTATAATAATGTTTGGCAAGGCAGCTATGCTATTGCTGAGTGATCTAAAGTTCGGCCAATATACTTATTTGAGTCCTAGAGCTGCTTTTACTGCACAGATGGTAAGTTTCACTTCATTCTTTTTGCATGCTGAATAATGACGATTTTAAAGCGAGACGATTATCGATGGATCTTCTCCTACATCCTCATGTCCTCCATGACCACCAACCAATGTACGGTTCTCCTCTCCATTGAAAGCTCCAACATCTAGTCCGGCCAAGCCCACAAACCTACAATTTCCAAGTAATAGCCTGGAGTGGACTAGCTGAAGACTTCTTCTCCGCAGGCGGCATCTACTAATGGGTCACTTACGCTTTCCTGGTCGGCTTCACTCTCCCCGTCTCTTTCTGTATTGCTCATAAATATTTCCCCACACGGGGATTGAACTACTTCAACGCGGCAGTCATTGCCAGTTTCATTGGTCTGCTCTATGTTGGGATTAATAGTGTGACGATGCCATGTTTCTACGTGGGTGTTATTTCGCAAAATTGTATGAGGAAACATAGACAAAATTAGTTTATTAAATATAATAACATTCTTTCGGCTGTTATGGATGGTGGGTCTAAGTTATGTTTCCGGCTTATTAGGAGAATGCATTTAATGAAGGGAATTTGTATTATTGTAAGAATAATCCATACACGTAGATATGGAAGGAATTCGGAATATTTCAGGCTCATATTCTTACACTCAAAATCAGGGATGGCACAGTTGAGATTGTCAAATAGGCTGCCGTCTTCTTAGCTTTATCAAATCTATGATCTTCTAATCTCACGAGACCGCAGTTGTACATTCATCAAAAAGTTGACTCGGTAGGTTTAAATTGCCACTTTAATTCCCCTTCATCTTATCACTCGCTTCATCCGTTCTTCATACATTGTGATCCGACGCCTTTTGATCAAAATAATGATGCATCGCAATACCAGAACTCTCATACCCATTCTTCTCATAAAAGACAGTTTTTCCTTGCGAAGTATCAAGGACAGTCTAAAAACCGTTAAAACTAAATTATAACTGTCTGGACTGGAAGAAACATACCTTATAACAACCAACCTGCGCAGCAATACTATCCAATACCCCAATAAGTTTCACCCCAAAATTCTTTCCCTGATACTCCGCCTTGATCACTATATCTTCAATATGGCCTTGCGTCCCCAGCTCACACAAACTGAATTTCACAATTAGCCTTACTCACACATAAACCCCCTCTCGCATCATCCCATGTAAAAAATAAAATGGAATCGACTGACAATTTCCTCTCCACAACCAATGCCCCCGTCCCAACAATCTTCCCACCCTCCACATTCTCATCCACAAGGACGACTATATAATAAGTTCCATTGGATTTACTCATCGAATCGAATTGCACAATCCATTGTTCTTTTGTAATGGATCCGATCCAAGCTAAATCTCCGAGAACTTCGAGATAGCCGGCTTTGTAATCGGTGCGTTTGAGGGGTCGGAAAGTGAAGCCTGGGGGGAGGGTGGATTGGACATTGGCGGAGATAAGGGTACTAGGGAAGAGGATGTTTTGGGCCATTGTTGGAGTTGGATGGTGGGATGAAGATAGGAGGATGGATTTAGGCTTTGAGGTAAAGATGGGCTTTCGATGATTTTATACTCTTAGCGTTACTGCAGAAGCTAGCGAATAGGCCTACTAGCGAACACAGCCCCGTTGATGGCTTTGGATCAAAGGAATTTGAGATCCTTGAT
This sequence comes from Chlorencoelia australis, assembly GCA_003988815.1. NCBI lineage: Eukaryota > Fungi > Ascomycota > Leotiomycetes > Helotiales > Cenangiaceae > Chlorencoelia > Chlorencoelia australis. Next base: position 26,665 of record QYAN01000132.1, read on the forward strand.
CCCAATATTGTCTTGATTTCTATTTCTGATTGGTTCGTTTGTGTCAAGACTTTTTCCTTCGAGCGCGGATTGGACTGGACTTTTTAGTTATCTAACCTAACAGAGTTAGACTCTGGGCTGGATTAACCCAAAATAGCAAGTCCAGTACATTGGAACTAGGTCCATTGGACTAACCCATAAGTTCAAAGCCCAACTTTATCCCTCGCCTTTCCCCGCTTGGAGCCTAAACCCATTCTAAAGAGCGCATTGCTTTCCTTTTGGTGGTTATTGTTAGTATCTATAAAAGGTGAGGTCTTTAGAGTTAATGGGGTTCTTTGGAAATAACTAATTGGCCCCTATAGCCTGAAGTATTTCACTTAAATGTATTTCAGCCTTGCCTTTCCAGCATAACGCTCTCCACGAGAGCCCTTTATTTTTCCATATGTAAAAGCCTAGCGTTCTTGTTTAATTAATAGATTTAACCTACTATTAGCGCCCAGAACCAAATTCAAGTTAAAGAACTGTGCCCGATTCTAACTCAAGGGGGTAGAATTTATAAGTTCCCCACCAATAGAATTTCTTTATCATTGAGAATTTAACTAACCCCCAGCATCAACCACACGGACTCATAAACGTTGGGCTCCTCAGCGACCGTTGCCAGATCCACATCAAACCCCCTCAGGATCCGTTAAGAGCTTGGTGGGGCTGTGGTTTCTACTTCGGAAAATAATGCCACCACGCTGCCACATCTAGCTGGCGAATGAAAGCTAGGGGGAATGATATAATACAGGCACGAACTCAAGCGGCATACAATGGTGCCTATATGGTTTATGGCGGAAATAAAGCGCGTTTGTTCCTCAAAAGTCCTGATCCTGCTGGCCATGCATATATCCAGACTTTTACTACCGACGGTACTACCCTTAATACCTTCGCACACTATTCATCTAAATCCCAAGATCAAGTTAAATACCATTAATATCCTATCTCTAGCTTTTTTCTTATATCAAGCTACAAGGATTTCAAGCAAAGCCGACGACGGCTGAGAAATCAACAAGATAATGCCAATAAAACCTCGGAAACGTTAAGGGATGAGCTGAACGAGAAGTGGTTAGCAAATCATTGATCTCTGTCGCTCCACAGATTACAATAGTTACGACTATGACGATGATAAGCCAAACAATAATACTAGTGGAGTACCGGACGAGTTTCCCGAAAAACTATCAGTATAACTCCTCTGGGCAAATTCCCGCTACGGATAATATATACCCTCCCCCTTCCGCTAGTTTCCAAGAAATCAATCAGAATAAGTCCTTCATGCAAATTCCCGTTCCACCGTATGCGATTTTCCCGACAAACGATGAGGATGATCTCTTCATACAAGTTTCTCCTACGAATAATAGATATACTTCGCCCGATAGCCTGTTCCCTTTTATAACTGCGCCGCAATCGTCAGAAGACATATCGCTTCTAGTGTGTGTGTGTGTGTGTAATCCTTTTATTGTGCTGTGTAAGTTAAGAACTATAGTAGCACGAGTAGGTCCTCTCTGCCTACAGCCAGGAGCCACAC
>QYAN01000133.1:0-25075 GCA_003988815.1 Chlorencoelia australis
TAAGTACATGCACAGTCACATCTTGATGTGACTGGGTTATCCTTGCCTATTCAATGGATCCTCTCTCGTCTAGCCTGCATGGTGACATTAAGGGGTTATACAGCACGGTTACATAAGCTGCATATGCGCTGAATTGTCACAGCCTCCTCTACTCCTATTATTCCTTCTTCTACTACGAGCTCTTTTTATTCCTCCTCTACCTCTACCTCTTATATTTAAGGCAGCAGCAGCTTTCTCCTTTTTTAAACTATATATCTATTTTTTAATAGAAATATAATTTATTAATTTCTTAAGGCTTAGCTTATTATTAAAATAATATATTCTTATAATAATTTAAAATTTATTATTTAATAATAAATTAAAAAGCTATTCTTTAAGCTCTTTAATAATAATTAGATAAATAAATTTAGTAATTTTAAATTATTAATATTAAAGAATTATTATAAAATCTCTAATAAATTATTTTAATAAATTAAAGAATTTCTTATAGAAGTTTCTCTAAATAATATTAATAAAAATTTTATTAATAGCCTTATTTATTAGTTTTTCTAGAATATTCTAAGCTTTAATAATATTATTTTCTATAAATAATTCGCTAATATTTTTAAGATAAATAAATTTAACTAAACTATTAAAGATAATTATAATATTAGTAATTTTATCTTTAAATTTCTCTTTAGCCTTTAGCTGAATAGAGGCCGAAAGGCTTATTAGTATAATCTCCTATCTTATGACAATTTTAAGGCATTTTATAATAGCTAGAGTAATTTTATATATAATAGAAAACTTAGTATAGTTATCTTCTACGAAAATAGGGATCCTTCTCTATTTATAGGTAAATATAATATCTTATTAAGATTTTAAAGATATTTTTAAGGAATTAAAAGCTGGTAAAAACTCTAATTTATAATATTCTAATATTAGTTCTAGATATAGGGAAAAGTATAGAAATATATAGAAATATATAGATTATAATAATACTAACCCGGGCTTATAATCTATTATAATTTGAAGGATTAAGTAAATCTATAATATAGCAGAAATAACCAAGATAAAGGAAGAAAGATGATGATTTATATTAGAAGAAAAGAGGAGAAGAGATTTTCTCCTTATCTTAACACCAACAGCCACCAACAACTAGTGCATGACTAAGCTATTACAAAGCACACGAAGCATATTTCAACAAAGCGAGAACCATTATACCACCTCGATGATTAATTAATATCACGACAACGCGCGGTCGCATCTTCAAGCGGAGTTTTTTATTTGATTTGAGTCAATTAATGAAATATCAATATTTTAAGGAGTAGCTAACTAACATTCTGCGCATGCGTGTGCAATCAGTTAAAGAGACAGTAATATTTTAATGTTTGAACCCCTCACAACTAGCTTTCGCCTTTCACCTCACCATTTTAGACAATTACATGAAACCCTCACAGCTAGCTTTTCGCCTTTCACATCACCAGTTTGTAACATTTCCAAAGCCTTAATAATTCCCATGAAGCTTCCGTCAACCTGCCGGATCGACTGGGTTGAGATTAGCCCTTTGTCTAGCATGAATTGCATCTCGGTTGTCCATTCCGAAGCAATAGCATGCAACTTGGAATTAGCTTTGCGGGTATAAACAGGATGGCCAAGGTCAACGTCGACCCCTTTTAGCTCAAAGCCTATTACCACCTTTACCTTCACAGAAGGCCTCGTACGCCATGCTTCTGGACAATCCTCAAGGCACGCATAGCGTCCACCCACTCGCGACAGAGCCCTGAACAGACATCGACAGAGTCGGGGTCTGTAATACAGTCTAGGGCATGCTTGATCGGGATCCCACCAGAAAGCGACTTGATTGTCTCAACACAATTAGCCGACGTATATGAAGCTGTCCCAATGGCCCCGTATTTCATGACTTGTGCTGCAGGTTCAGATGAACAGACAGCAATCGGTGCATATCCTGACCTACTCAACAATGTTAGAAATTGCATTGATATACTTGGAGAGCATAATGTTAAAAAGACTTACAGTTTCAGCATTTGAATAGCGACGATACCGGTAGCAGTTGCACCACCATATACTAGGACGGGAATTGGCTTCTCGACGGGAAGCCTCCGGGTCTGAAATCGCAAGGCAAGCCGTACCCCAGCCAATGCCTCCTAGTGCTGCTGCCTGAGTATCGCTCTACTCCTCTGGCACTTTAAGTGTCTGGCGGGAATTACTTAGTGCATACTGAGCAAGCAAACGCACCGTTCAATGGATTATTTGTCCGGCATGGGAAGTCAGCCCCAATAACTCTAGCTCCCACGGGGACAGTAGAAGAGGATCCAGCTAATTCAATAATTCCGCAGAAGTCGCACCCTACCGTGTTGCCTTCCATGTAGAAGTTGGTTATCATTTTCCAATCGGTAGGATTGAGGCCCACGGCCAGGACACGAATGAGGATATGGTATGGCGAAGGCAAGTCGGGTACTGGTTTCGAATGCGTGATTGAGAGAGAAAGTCCTGATTTTGTCGAGTTTACTTTGGACTGGATGACGGCTGTTTGAGTTTTGGGTGGCGACATTTCCGCTTTCCAGAATAATATTCGTTTTGATTCAAGTTACGTAGCCTTCTCGTGGATCAGTTTGTACTTGAATCGATATGCTGATTCCTAGACATAAGTTCTAGTGTGAATAGATCCAAGCTTCGCTTCACCCAAAGCCTGTATGGCCTAATTAGGAAACTGACCCCGAATTCTCACCCCAGTCACATGCTTATTATGGGATTCGGAGGTGACTTGGGAGGTTGGTTACTTGTCGAGTTAAAGAGAGTGACGAATAAGTATCACAACACATCAAAAGCCGTCTTATTTGATGCTTGAACTCCAGCTCTAATATTTGCACCTCTTTGGAACTATATCATTGTTTACCCCGTCTCACAGGCACATCTGACAAAAATGGCTTCTGCACTGGAGACTAACTGGAATGCGGTGTTTGCACTGAAGATTGAAATTCCCTGGTCATTAGCATTGATAATTGGAGGATTCGTAGGTGTACATCCAACTCCGTTGTGTAGGGTTTGGAACTCAAAACGTGAACAGACCTTCATATATTGTCTCCTCTTCCGCCCTATCTACAATGTTTTCTTCCACCCACTCTAAAAATATCCTGGACCCAAACTCTGCGCTGCTTCTGCACTCCCATGGGGCTTCTCGTTTATGACTGGCAACTGGCACCACAAAGTGTTAGAACTGCATGGCAAGTACGGCCATATTATTCGTGATCGTCCGAACGAGCACTCCTATGATGTCCCAGAGGCATGGGAGGACATTTACGGTCACCCTAAACACCGAAAGGAGAACCCTAAGCCAAAATGGTATTTGAACTCCAAACGAAGAGAGCTTGTCGGAGCAAAAGAAGAGGACCACACGCGAATGCGGCGTTTGTTAGCGGGTGGCTTCACCAATACGGCAATGCTCGACCAAGAACCGATGATCAAAGGAAACGTGGACTTGCTTCTCAAACGACTCCGAGAGAGAACAGCAAATGGCAATGTCGATATTGACATATTTGAGTGGCTTTCTTACTGTACCTTCGACATCATCGGGGATCTGACATTTGGAGAGTCCTTTGGGTGTCTGCACGAATCACAGCTGCACCCGTGGTTAGTTTCGGCTTTTGCAAACGTCCAACTTATCCATAGACTCGTTCTCAGCGCCCAGATCCCTTTTTTTATCTTCGTGCCAATTTTTGACACCTGGAAACTTTGGAAAACCTCCAGATATTTTGAGAAAACAATTCACGGAGTAGTCGATAAGAGCCTATCGCGGGAGACCGAGGAAAGATTCAATTTTTTGCAGCTTATGAAGACCAAGAGAGGGAGCTCGGTACGTTCTCGCACTCTTCTTTTCAGGTCAATTTCTCGTCGTTGCAAAAAAGACAGACACTGATCTGGTCCTTTCCCTCTGTTCAGTACATGACCCCTGAGGAAGTCTACAGCAATGCTGGATTCCTGACCCTTGCAGGTTCAGAGACGACATCCACTACGACAGCGGTCGCATTGTACATGATTGTAACCAACCCTGATGTGAAAGCCAAAGTTATAAAGGAATTACTGGCTACCTTCACCAGCGAAGATGAAATCAACATGCGGAGCGCGGCAAAATTGTTCTATCTCATGGCCGTGATTGAAGAGGCGTTGCCATCCACCAGGCCCTAATGGATTATGGCGCATCACACCTCCTGAGGGAAATTGGATTCTTGGAGATTGGATCCCGGGAAATGTGAGTAGACTAATCGCAACTGGATATCAAGAACACCAAGCTAATCATGCTGATCAGACCGTATTAAGTATTCCCCATCGAGCCATGTATCGCAGTGAACACAACTTCAAGCGTGCTGACGAGTTTATCCCGGAACGATGGATGAGTAGTGACGAAAAGTCGGAATTTGCCAATGATCGGAGGGATAGCTTTCATCCGTTTTCGTATGGTCCGAGGACCTGTCTCGCCATGAAGTGAGTTTAATCTCTGATGCTTTGAGAAAATGCTAGGATCAAAGACATGAATGATAGACCCGGCTAACATGCATATGCTGAGATGCGCTTCATCCTTGCTTGTTTGATGTGGAACTTTGAGATTGAGATTGCGGCGCAAAGCCGTAACTAGACTGAAGGCCTTCGTTCATGGCCTATATGGGAGAGACGCCCATTGCAAGTCTACTTGAAGCCAAGAGAATAATTTGAATATCGATTTTCACAAGCGAAAGTGGCGGTAGATGGAGGAAAGGTTGGATTGGTTGCACAGCAGGTCTCGTAATAAATTCTAGGGGATAAATCAAGGCCTCCTCCTAGTTAATCAAGATTTGTAAACATACCTTGCGGACTTTCTATGTCAAATAAAGGAGTACACACATGAAATTCCTCCAGATTCATTTCACTGCATTATTATTTCTTAGAAAGGAGCGAAAGAATTATTGTGCTTTAATATTTTCTTATTAGAGAAAAGCAGATTCTATGCTTTGAGAGTAGTCTTGGTTCTTGAAAATGAATACCTCAATGGAAATCTGACGTGTAATCAAAGGCGGAAAGAAGGCTGTAATTTTCGTCGGCCTAGAATAAGACGAAGGTGAGAAGGACGCGTGGTCGGTGCGGCCATTTCTTAAATCACACATCATTTTATTTTTTTTAAAAGGTTGTACATGATGATCATCTATCCTCCTTAGAAGGGACAAGGATGTGTCTAGCTCACAAGAAAAGGTTGAATTGCCTCAAAATAACCAGAATGCGCAGTATTAGAGAGACGAGAATTTCCTTACTCTAATTTTCATATCACGAGCAGACCCATTTCCACAAACACTCCCATCATGCTAGGCTAGTCGGTCGAAGTCGTGCCGTCTAGCTTGGTCTACTCAACAAACTCAATGTCGAAATGTGAGACTAGAAGGCCCGCGGTCAACATGACTTCATGTTTTGCGAAGTGTAGTCCTGGGTAAATCAAGTTGCTATCACTTAGATCATAAGATCATTAGCTAAGGGAAAGAAAGAAGGGTTGATGAAATGACGTATGGAAAATACAAACCCGGGCGTCCTGCCATGGGGAACATGCGTTTGCAGCTGACAGTACCAGTATCATCCCTCTGTTTAGTTTCTGGACATGGAGTTCTGCCCAGAACTTAGAAGCGGGATATTCCTAGACTCCTCACACATCTCCATCGTAGTATACTGTGGCTTTACCAGGTGCTCGCTTTGAAAGTGTTCGTACCCAAGGAAATATCGTTGATCTGCAGGTGTAATTTCTGTGCCAGCTAAAGAATTTTATCTTCAGCCCGATCTGTCGGCAGCGAAGCGCCTGAGGTCCCTCTTTGACAGCCTGTACCATAGTGGTAGGTTAAGACGTAGCATGATTCCGTCATTGTTGATATTTTGCGATCGTCCAAAGATGGCCTAGACGTTCTAATGACCCGCCACGAGGGTAGACTGACTTGATTCCTAGATAGAAGGGCTTTTCTGTTATGGGACCGCTTGTTAGAAGTATTCGTGCCGAAGGAAGCTTTCTGGCAATGCTTACTTGACTCGCTTTATAATCCTTTCATTGTCAAGTAGAAACTGAAGAGTGATGAAAACAAATGGAATTGGGTCGCCGAGGCTCGGAGGCTGTTTGAATGACCCAAGTCTTGAAGTGAGAACCATCAATACTGCTAAGGCCAGGAGTGAAAGAAGCAGCACTGGATTCCCATACTCTATGGGAGCGATTATTTGAGGTAGTATTTTGCAACTTGTTTATTCCTGAATCCGATGATGAGGTTGTGTTGTGGGTAAAGTGGTCTCCAGTAGAGAAGTATAATCGGAAATCTGAAGGGGGGAAAGGGGGGCCAACTGTAAGCGAGCGCCAAAACTTACACTTGCTCAATGCTTATATACCAGGTATGTATTGTCAAATTTCGAAACTTTATCTTTCGATGTGACACTACTTTGATCATATCGGGAGTTAGGGAAGTATCCGATTGGTACCTCGTGTCTGAATGCGGTAATTGATTCCGAGTCAGATTCGGACGGCATTACTGAATGGGTTGAGATTTATGTGCATAGCAAATCCACACAACCATTTTTACGCTGAAAATATAAATTAATACGTAGTGATGGCTCATTTTCTCAGTTGTGGATAGCAAGGTGTTCATGTTTACCTGAGGGAGATATGGAGGCACACCACCAGGCAATGGAGGCTTTCTTGGATGGTGATTAGCTGACTACAGTACTTGAATGAAGCATACTGAGTGAATATATTTCTGATTTTCGTATAGTGAAAGATTCGGTAGGGATTTCGAATAAATCGACAAACTGAGTTTAGCTTGAGTTGCCGCCCGAGTCATCCTCACTTATGGAGCTTGAAGCACTTTTGTTAGGTGATGCTGTTGAATGCGATGGAGTCGAATTCTCCATAGGAAATCTTAGTGACTTGATCTTCAAAATGTAGGAAACAGACCTGATAGGTGACTTGGTTGGTGGTTGTACCGGTTGAATTCATAATGACGCCGAACTTGATCGCTCGGTTTAGAGTCGGGTGCAACATGTCTTTTTGCTTATCATCATCATCATCATCGTCATTCCTGTTCCGACTGCTCCCAACATTGTGTACGTCGGCTTGGATTACAGCTACGGACGGACAGCGAGTGAATTCGGATTTGGGCTTGAGTTAGAACCTGAGGGTAAGACGGTGCTGGAGCCTGCGTAACCGGCTCGGCGCTCATCCTAGTCTTCATTAATTACGAACAGAGCCTGGAACAGATGCTCAATGCCATTCGGAGATCTTTATTATTGGCGAGAAAAATAATAAGAAGATAAACGTCCTATCCTTACGAATATCGTATGGTAGTTGAATAAAGGCTGAGATTTCAGTCATTTTGTTGAGGGTGGTTGTCGCCCTTTCTTCTTTTCTTCTTTTCGGAAGTTTTGATATGTATGAGGTAAATATTGATCTCGATGTGAGAATTGGTCAATAAATGCTGGGTTTTTCCGTGCCTTTACGCATATAAGCTTTACCTATAATCTGCGGGCCTACTTAATGTGCTTTAAGAAGTTATAAAAACCTTCCCTCCCGATCTAAAGATAATGAAGTTTAAGAGAGCGCGCGAGAAATTTTGGAAGAAATCTAAATTTTTTAGTAAAGCCCCACAGATCCGTGAAAAGTATAATTAATTCTTGCGATAAATTAAGTTTCTGGAAAGACAATGCGACCAGGCAGTTAAAGTGAAATACCGGCGGGATTATTTCAACTATATCCACAATAAAGAATTAGAAAGGCAACCAAAGAAAATTACGGCAAATAGGTATATTAAACCTATTATTTATCACTAGCTTCCAGAATAAACCCGATTCTAGGAGGCGATATATAATCTCTTAAAAGATTTAATGGCACGGATTTGGCAGCTGATAATATTACTTGGGCTTAACTTAGTAGTAGCGCTCTTATACCGGCAAGAACAAAAAGTCCAGTATGGTAATAACACGAGTAGGGCTTATTCAAAGTCTTCCGAGGAGCCTCCTCTGCGGATGAACCCATCTCCTCTCGTTTGTAAGAAGATCCAATATATTATAGGTCTTGGGGATAATCGAAGCACTTATGAGTACCGGACGCCGACTTATGCCACTCCTTATAAAATAATAAACCACGTTGACAGCTATTTAAAAGATGTTCTAGAACTTCAAAGGATAGCTTGTACCCATCCTGTTTGCCGGTCTGGACGTCTTGTACTCAAACACTTGCAGCATTTCAAGAATCATGTACAGACAGTGCACGGCATCAGCCTTCGCCCTCGTATCACCAAGTGAGAAGACTGGCAATGAGTGTAGATGAGAATTAGTTTGTGCCGAATCTTCTTCAGTCCAGACAATTCAACTGAAAGCCGGTGACTTTCATTGGGTATGCGGCGGTGGATTTAGAACGGTCGTCGTAGCTCTTGGAGAGAACATTGCCACGTTCGATATTGTATCGACAACAAAATGAATATTGATTGGTGGATCAGAGAAATAGTACGAGGCTGTATTGAGGATGGTTCGAAAGCGTGAGCTCAAAGTATTGAATGAAGTTGCGACTGGAAAGGAGGATTATGGTGTGTGTTGGACCCGGGCAGAAATCCAGTCTTCACAAAATACAATCATATGTATTGTGTTGACTGTTTCGAAGGCCTCTGCACTGCAGCAGTCTCAGGCGACCAAGAGCCCTCAATCGCTTGTACAGGAGATGGCGGAAACTGTCAAGCAGTCTTTGAGCTCACGGAATTACAGGAGGGTCCCTCGTCCAGGGCATTCGAAAGTCCCTATTTCCACTCGCGTGGCTAACAGTTTCTGGAGCATAGCAATGAACAATGGAGAGGGAAAGCTCCTCGAGATGAGACACACATCTGCTTTGTCTAGGAGAAGGATTACGTTCCAATGGCTGGCGATCCTGAAAATTCGAGAGAGCTGCTCTTCCAGCTCTGCTGCCTCACTTTGGAATAGATCCATACATGGCCTTCTTCAAACCGTGAAGCTCAAGTCTATGGCACTTGAATGTCCAGGGTGCTATGGTTGCAAGTGCTGCAAGACAACTTCATGTTTCTGTTGGCCGTGAATAAAACATAGCTTGATTGAATCGCCTCTCATCTAAAGTATATGGTAACCAACATATCAAGAGTCTAGAAACAAGACGAGAAGTGCAGCTTAGCTCTAGGTCCCTGAGGCAAGGCTAAGCAGTTGCGTTCAGCGCCATCTACCTATCTATAGCCGCGACTGTGGATCTTGTTGTTTCGATTGCTGAGAGTTTTAGGGTCAAGGTCGTTGTGTCACGATTGAATTACTTTTTTATTCAACTCTGTCGAAAACAAAAGATGGCTGAATGTTCAACTTGCAAAGACAACGGCGTCGTCGGGGGAGTCACCTGCCCTGCTTGCGGTGGTAAAGGGGGAGGGGAGGAGGAACAACGTGCAAATTCATTTAAATAAACCTGAGTTATTACTGATTTTAAACCAGGCGAAAAAGAAATTGATTGACGCTCTCAACCTTCTTGATGCCGTCTTTGCATATTCCATTGGTCACCACGTACCCAGCCAGCAGCTCTTTAATACTGATGTACGCAAACGACTCTAAAGCCTATATGCGAAACCTAAGCACCCTCTGTATCACCTGCTCGAAGAACCCAATTTCAGCCCAGAAGACATCGAAATACTCTTGCCATACTGCTATCACCTTCTGTATGAGCATCAGCCTCACCTTACCCCGCGATTATGGCGTAGCGTTGATGTGTTGCGAAAAATTAGACTTGACACGTTATGAAGCCCGTTGGCAGGCGCAGTCAAGCAGCAAAAGACCTCGAGGACGGAACGAAACGACTCGGTATAGAGGAAGGACAGGTATATATTCGGAGTTAGATTTCGAGTCACTTTTCGCAAAACTGACCGTTTTATCACTTATAAATCTCTCGATCTTGAGTCATGGTCTCCCAAAGAACAAGTTGTAAGTCTTAATAGCTTTATTAATTTGACTAATTATACTAACAAATCTATAGCAACTTTCGTACCGGATTCCAGTAGGTTTACTTCCAGAAAATATTAAAGCCAAGTATAAAAAGCTGTCGAAGATGGGTTTGCTTTTGTGAAACTCTTATCAATCTATTTCCTCGTGGTCTTGAAAAGGCCAGAGTTCGTCAAACTCCCTCCTCTCCTCTTCGGTCTCAGCACCTTCCACCAGCTCCCTTTTAATGATTACAGCCCTTTCCTTTGCACTCTCAAATTCCTCTTTCACCACCAACCCATCAATATTAACCCCAATGCAGTCGCGAAATTGCTGCATCTCGTTGTCAATCTCCTTCTGCTTAGCATCCCTGTCGAGGCATTCCTTTACTTCAGCTGGAGTATATTGAATCGGAGGATTATTATTTAAAGAGGAAATCTCGGACCAATGTATTATTGTTCGGATTAACTGCGCTTGAAGTGAAGTATTATCACCTTCCCATGGCGTTGCAGCACAATCGTAAAGCTGGTTCCTTATAACTAGATTGGGCTTCCCTATTGCACGGAAGTGAGACTTGTTTAGTTGACTTGTATAGCCGAGGTAGAAGAAATGCACCTGGCGTCGCCGATATAGTTCTATCTCTACCTCCTGCTCACTGCTGGTTATAGAAGCGAAATTCTCGGCTAGTTTGGGACGCCGGAAGCTATCAGAATCATTATCGCCATAGTTCTGGAAATGAGCTGGAATTTTTGCCTGTAAAAAAAGGGGAAGGATAGTAGCATGTTGCCAGTCGATAATGCCCGAAATCTCACCAGATTCAGTAATGAGTATGTTACTAGGAGATAGGTCGGGATGGCGGATTGTAGGTGCGTTCAGCTGGTCATCTTGAGGGACGAGGTAAGGAGCGACCTTTAGGTAGTCTAGTAAATGACGAATCTGTACCTGGGGATCTACCTTTTGACGGCCATAGAACTCCCTATAGAACGGTTCACGTGGATAGCGCTTCTTGCCAAATCTTCTGAGCCACAAGAGCTCTCTCTCACCAACAGCTCTCAATACTTCTTCGCTACTCGTCCCTGAGATTTGCCTGGTTAGCTGACATGGGATTATACCAATAAGGACACTTACAAGGCCCGTGATTAGCATTAATCTCATCTCGCTTTTGATACCACCATAGATACTCAGTTGAAGGTCCTATGCAGAAGCTACTAGTATCCTTAAGGCTGCTGGATTCGACTATGTCAATGCGTGTCATACTAGAATCTAGGGAATCTTTAAAAAAAAGATTACCACAAGCGGGAAACGGAATATCGAATAGCTTCCTTTCTATATTAACAATTTTCTCGATAATCGCCATCCGCTCCTTAAATGCCATAGTATGCCATGTATCCGCCAACTCCCTTCCCGGAACCCGCTCCATGATGATATATTCAGAGCCAAGCTGATTAGAAGCTGATGAACTCCAATCGAGAATCTTGGGGATTGGAAGGCCATGGAGGCGGAGAAACTCCATTGTAGCGACTTCGCTCGCGACGCCGTATTTGCGAGGAAGAGTACAGGGATATGGAAGACGAGCAATAGCCTTTAGCCCATTGCCGAAAGTCATTTCGAAGATGCGATATGAACCTCCCTCTGCAAGCTTTGCAACGAATGCAAGATCGCTCTGGGGCAGCCCGACAGCTTTGGCAACGATAGCACGAAGCTCGTTCAGGTTGAAATAGAGTCGCCTCTCCGGAAGTCGCAGATGTTCATTGTAACTGATAAAACAGATTGCGATTAGCATATGACGATGGGCAATCAAGCATAGACTTACAGCCATCTATTTGAAGTGTAGTTAAAAAATTCGTCCGGGACAGTCTGACTCTTGGATTTCTCTTCATTATCGTGATGCTTTTGCACGCTATACGGCCTCCTCCCACAGAAAGGAATGCCAAAGGGATGAGAAATTGTTCGGATAAGGCGGCCTCTTTGCATCGTAGGACAAAATGAAGTTGAAGGTGTAGTTTGGGGATGGGGATGGGGATACGGATACTACCACTAGTGCGAGGACTGTGCGCTTAACCAGAGCCGGGTTAGCTCCATGACGAACATCACCTTTCTTTCTATTGGCATATTGCTCGCCGCCCACCACCAAGAACACAGACCCCTTCGAAAATAGCGGCATGAAGTTGGCTATAGGTATTGACTTGCTCAGAATTAAAGCTGCCGCACCGTAGAATGGCGAGTGCTCAAAAAGGGCAGTGAACCGAACTCACTAATTTCCGAAATAGCTAATATTGACCAATACAATAGCACATATCGAGAACCTAACTTGAAGAGCTGCAGCGACTTTTGATATCTGCAATACAAGATCACACATGAAATGACGAGAGCCTATCAAGGCGCGTCACCCAACCTTCCAACGGGTGGGCGGCTGGCAAAAGTAAGGCTGGAAGAGTGTGGCCAACGACTATCCCTCTTTGATCTGTAACTGCAGCTAATCTATGTCACAAATCACTGGCAAGGCATTTTATCATACAAGAGGGATACGCCCAGCCAAAAATTTCCCAATCGAAGGGTATAAACGAACCTTCACTTCTCCTGAATCCTTATCACGGCCTTCTCTGCCTTAAAGCTTCTTCTGTATTCACGTTACATTTTGCTTCTATCAAGCACAAGTCTCCCAAATACAATTGCCTCCAAGCACTTCAGTAACTTCCCTCCAGTACTATTTCTTGGATATCCACACACCCACATACATTTCACAAGCCGTAGCCATGAAAAAGGTTTTCAACAAGGCCCGTTCCGCTGTTATTCAATCAGCAGGGAAGTTCACAAAAGTTAGTGTGGGCCGCGGCAAGACTGTGTATCCCAAGGCACCGAAAGAATTGGAGAATCTCGGTATCCGCTATGATTATGAGGGAGAGATGGACGATGATGGAGTACTCTACAACAAGTTTCGGATCCAGTCCAATGCAGGGAAAGTTAATTCAAATATTCGCAAGTGGCGGGAGGAGAATGGCGGGACACATGCTGTTATGGAGGTGATGTATGTGAAGAAGGATGGGTCGGTCGAAGATGTTACTCAAGGGTGGGACAATTTTGCAGAGGGATTTACGGGAGTGGACACATCTGATGATAGAGGGGTCTCTGGTTCTGACTCTGGCACCGGGGCTAGTGTTGACTCTGCCTCGGTCTCTGGGTATGGCGCTGATTCTGGCTCTGGAGACACAAGTTCACCAGCATGGGTTTGGTGGAAGGAAGAAGGCATATATTATCGGCAGGCGAATGGAGTAGATGAATGGTATGCACCCGCAGGCGACGCAGATTCGGGTTGGATATACAGCCAGACATTGAGAAAGTTCTTTGTCAAGTATGCCAATGGGGCGGTGATGTGGAAGTCCCAGTAGCAGGGAGTTGAACAGATTTCATATTTTGCCTATAAATATGCCTATATTCTCTAGCTGGATCAAGAAGCCGCTTGTCTTGGCGAGATTTCTCTTTTGGTATTGCTTCTGGATGGCCTTCTATTGCGCTGCTCGAGCCATACGATTTCCCTGTCCCTCTTGTCCATAGTGCTATTGTCATTTTGCTATTTGATCCAGGTATAGTACTCTACGAAACACAAAAAGTAGTAACAGTAGAATGTCATATATCACTCAATCGTTATATTCTTTTATTATATAGTTAAATATATCTTCTTCAAAGTTCGCTGCAAACCAGGTCCCAGACAAAAGTAATAACGCTTCGTGGTTCACCACGATCTGATTAGGACGCTCGGAACAATACTGAGTAGTTTTAACATTTATAGAAGGATTATTACCCAAAGAGAAATATATCTCCCTAAGAGCAACCTAACTTATCTGCTAATATTTAGGTAACACCGTAGCGCTCGAGGGCGAGCGGTTAAGAAAGGGGGGATAATATAACGATTTGGTAGCCTTTGGTTGCTAATATATAAGTTAATTGCGATAAGATCTGCCAATCTTATTAAGTACCTTTTTGGCGATGGCTTAGTGGTTAAAGCAATTCCCCACAATTGTCACACCCACGGGTTGGGTCTAAAAATCTAGCTAAAACCCAACCCAACCCGTGAGGCCCCCGTAGGTTGGGTCCTTCTCTTGAAAACCCAACCTATGGGGCCCCAGTGCGCAGCCTACGCAGAGCCCTTAAGGATAGTAGTTGGTCTAAGAAAGCCACACAAAATATCGCTCAGGAGCATAACCCAGATCTGCGAGACGAATATATTTATAATGTATCGTCTTTCTATTCTGATCAACTCGTAGACGAGACAGGAGTAGATAGGAGCATTGGTATCTATATCAAAGTTTGGGCTCCCCGAGGAAAGCGTCCTCGCCAAGTCAAGCGATTTTATCGTGGTCCGAGACATCAGATTTTGCCTGCGTATACTCAGGATGGTGTGATACATTTCCGGGTGTATGAAGGATCAACTAATACCGAGATTTTCGAAGATTTCATTGAAGAACTATTGCCATACTGCGGCAAATGGCCTGCTCCTAAGTCCGTCCTTATTATAGAAGATGTACTATTTCATCGCTCAGAAAAAATATAGCAAATATATAATGATGCTAGAGTGGTTTTATTATACCTATTATCGTACTCACCTGACTTTAACCCTATTGAAGAGATGTTTGGAGAACTTAAGACGTATATTAAAGAGATTTAGAATAAATATATAGGGTTTATAAAAGCCGATTTTATAGGTTTTTTGGAAGAATGTATTATAGTTATAGGTGCTCGAGAAGCGAGTGCTAGAGGTCATTTCCGTCGTGCTGGCATTATAATAGATAAACTAGAGTAACTCGGAAAACCCTACGTGCCGGAAAAAAAAATAATAACTAATTTAACTTCAAGTATCTTAAAATCTATATATATTTTAATATTTTTTATATTTGCTTATAAATTATATTCTGTGGCCACTCTGGAACACCCTAAAACCATCTTTCTAGAAAATCACGTTCGCATTGTCGTCCTTACGCCTGATTGGCAAAGAGTCTCCTTTTATGGCGTAATAGACTTCCTCTACCACAGCTCCACCACCAGGCTCCTTTCCATCCCAAATCTTGCAGGCTACAGCAACTGCCTATAGGCTACCGCAAGTGGCTTGAAGTCTGGTTAAGCTGACTATAGGCTATAATGTAGCCTATAGAGCAATTAGGATTAAATAGCGTTATATGCCCTCAAGAGGGACCTTCTCTCCTTAGCTTTAGATCCTCGTATATAGGCACTTTACTTCATTCAGGGCTTCTACCTATTTGCTTAGTGTCTCCCTTGGATCCTAAGTATCCGGGCCTTCACAGTAGGTACAGAGGTTCTCGTAACCGCGCGCCAGTTAACCTAGCGATCCCACAATGACATACTTATTACAAATATCCCAAGAATCAACATTGCCCCACCAAAAAAACCTATCTCCACCGCGTGGGTGATGACTGTAAGTGTTATAAGCAGAATGCCGAAGAATATAAGCACACTACCTATCCAAACAAACTTAGAAATACGTCCCAAGCTTTTTAGGACCGCCTCCCTCCTCTTGATCCAGTTAAAGCCAACTAAAGTTGCATATGCTCCAGCAATAAGAAAAGGGGCACAAAACATAGCGAGTGCGGCTCGCCCACCTACCGAAATACCCTTCCTTCCCATATCTTGCCTGATAGTACTATAGACAATGCAAAGCACCAACAAAACAATACCAATAGTCAAGAAGAAACCCCCCAAACATACGAGATATACCGCTTCAGTTTTGGCATTTAATAGCCATCGCTCTGCTTCTCTCGCTTCTTCTTCTTGCCGCCGGACCGCTTCTCTTGCTACTGCATTTGTCTTCATGCTTTCATTTACCGAAAAGTCCACATTCAACGTAAACATATTATATCCTTCTACTTTCTCATAGTTTCCAGTGACTGAGATGATAGCCCACCCAACCTTCATTTCTTGTCGGCGAAGCATTGCCACCGGTTTGCTGGCGCTTATATCTTCCAGCGCCGAGTCCGAGTATTCGGCAAGAATGAAGAAGTGCTTGTATGACCTTGGACTTTGGCTTGATTCAACCCAAAAAATGACAAGGATGCGTATCGGCCCTGATGTGAGCCCAGTCTGGCTGCTCTCTCTAACATCTCTCAGCGCATCGATGCCTGTTGCTGTCCGGTTTACCCCCAGTTCAAAAGACATCTTCTTGCCAATCAAGTATATTACCGGAATTATTCTCGTCTCTTTTGAATGTGGGAAATCGGCGGGGCGTATCGATTTGAAATTGACCTGACTAGGAAGCTCGTTAAGACGTATGCCGTCCTGTCGATAGATGTCGTCCATAGGAGGTGCTCTGCTGCTCTCTGTAAACCTTTCAATGATGATATTCTCATACTTGGGAGTATACTGGTGAGGGCGAAAGATCAACTCAGACGGCTTGATCCTTAAGAAGTTATCAACCCCTATATCGGTGACGGCAATACTTATTACAGTAGAAAGGTCTGTAGCGCGACAACATTTGAGACCAAGGATAGTTGTATTGCCCTCTCGATATACATTACAATTTAATGATATTCGCCCGCCTCCCATAACTGTAGTCGCTCCAGATGTTTTAGTACGAAACGGTATAATGCTTGAGTTGCTAGCGAATTCCTTCGGCGATGAGGCGAACAACCCGCGGTAGGGAAACTCGGACGCCGATTGTAGGCTTGACCGCCAAGCAAATAATGAGTCATCCTGGGTTTGTTTGATGATCTCGTCCTGGAGGCGGAGAAACGCCTTCCCTCCTCCCTCACCGTACATCATAGGTAAGTTAACGTCAAACAGACCCATCAAGCAGTACGCAGCATCTTCTTCACGAGTTGTCTCCCGTCCCGCAGCCCAGCTCATACGGTCCGCAACGCTAACTTTACTTAGTGGCTTCGCCCTCGCCAAAACCACCTGGGGTATCCCCGTGACTTCCTCTAGGACTTTATTCAGATCTTCTTTTCGTCCGACCAGGCTCCAACACGCCCCAAATATTACAACATCAGATGGGGCAAGCAGCTCCTGCAGGGTCCAACCTCTTGAGAACCACCGACATCCCCTAAGTACTGAGGCATTAGATATGGGTAAATGGGTATCGGCGGATAGATCCTCGATATAGGCATAGCAGACGGTCGCTTTACGGTACCATCCATACATCGAGTTGATGGCCTCTTCTAGCTCTGAGCTGCTCTCCTTATTAATGCAGCAGGTGTCGACCCATGCAAACTCAAGACGATCGCGGACCGCCTGTGCACAGGCTAGCCTGATTTTCTCGAAGCCAGCTTTATCTTCCCCTTTCAAGGGACTGTTGAACTCTGCAAATGTCACTTCTTCAGCGCCCCATGCATGCGATAGGATCGCATATGGTGGACGCTCCGAGGGAAACCATTTCAGCGTCAAGGTGTTTACTTCGATGAGATACATGGGCACGGGAGGCTCCTTGGTTGTTTGGCGGGCAAAGTAATGTAACCGGCGTTGATAGGATGGAATTCGATCAGTCTGGGCAAGTTTTGGATCAACCAACCCATATCAAAGTTGGAGAAGCGAATAGTATTCTCGTTGAGTACTATTATGTCGCTGAATGCTGTTGTGTCGATGAATGTTGCATCGTGATAGTAATAGACGAGACGGCGCTCAGCTCCCAGGCACATATTAGGTTTTGGCATTTAGGGTTAGGATTTAACTGCGATCCGACATTTTGTGGCCTGTGCGCAATATCCGACATTTTATGTATATGCCCTTATATTAAACATCCGACATTTTATGCATATATCCTCATATTAAACATCCGACATTTTATGCATATATCCTCATATCAGACATCTGACATTTTATGCATATACCTTCATATTAGATATCCGACATTTTATATATATGCCCTCATATTAAACATCTAACATTTTATATATATGCCCTCATATTAAACATCTGACATTTTATGCATATACCCTCATATTAGACATCCAACATTTTATATATATACCCTTATATTAGATATCCAACATTTTATCTAATATCTRATATTTTATATATATGCCCTCATACCAAATATCCGACATTTTATATATATGCCCTTATATCAGACATCCAATATTTTATCTAATATCCAATATTTTATATATATATCCTCATACCAATATTTACTCTTCTTCTTCTTTTCTAACCTAAAGAAAAGGCCTTTTTTACTAAAATATTCTTTTAAATTAAATTATCTAAATCTTATCGAAATACTATTAAGTAAAAAAGAAAAGTTAAAAAGTAATTAACTATTAAATATATAGCAGGTAAAATATCGAAGATATTATAATAATAAAGATCTAGATTTACTTATCTTTATTCTTCTAATTTAATATTTAATATTATATAATAGATCTTTTTAAGTTTATATCGCCTGGTTATAAGGAATAGATAAAGGCTTATAAGCCCAAGAAGAAATACATTATTGCGCCACTAGCTAGAGAAGAGCTTTCTACTAGGCTAGTTACAAATAGCGCCTCTGCCAGAGCAGCTTCCAAGGATATTATTATAATAGAATTAATATTAAATACTAATAATAGTATACTAGCAAGCAATGCGGCTATAATGCAAATACCTTTTAGAATTATAGTTAATAACCTTATCGCTAATTAACCAAAAATAATTAATTCTTTAAGAGCCTGGTTTAAAAATTTAGCAGCTATATATATATTAACTAAGATAAGATATCTAGTTAGGAGATCATAAAAAATAATTACTTCTATTTTTACTAACCTAGTTATAAAAGAACTAAGAGCCCAATCCGAAAATTTAACAGCCACGCGCATATTAACTAAGGCAAGGCGTCTAGTTAAAAAACTACAAAAAACAATCACTTCTATTTCTACTAATTTAGTCGCAAAAGAATTAAGAGCCCGATCCGAAGATTTAATAGCCACGTGYATATTAACTAAGGCAAAATATCTAGTTAGGAGATTATAGAAAATAACCACTTTTATCTCTGCCAACTTAGTCGCAAAAGAACTAAAAGCCTAATCCAAAGATTTAATAGCCACACATATATTAACTAAAATAAAGCATCTAATTAAAAAATTATAAAAAATAACTACTTTTATTTCTACTAACCTAATCACAAAAAAATTAAAAATCTAGTTTAAAGCTTTAATAATTATATATATATTAAATTAAGTAAAATATCTAGTTAAAAAACCACAAAAAATAACTATTTCTATCTTTGCCAATCTAGTTAGGGAAAAATCCTATATACCTCTATAAAATAAATCTATTTTCCCTATTATCTAAATAAATATTAATACTAAATCTCTAACTTTAATAGCAAAACTACAACCACATATAGCAATAATCTTAGCAAATAATATATCTCTACTATTAATTAAAAAAAGCCCTAAACCCTTAAATAAGCTATTCTATATAGCAGCTGCTAGCCTAGCTTAGCCTAAAAAGCAGGATAATTCTTTAAGTTAAAGAAATAATACTATAAAAACTTTAAGCACCTTTAATATATCTGCATCCTAATATATACTTATACAAAGAATTTTATATAAAGATAGATTCTCACAAAAAAGAAAATAAAAATAGCTATTATTTATATAAAATAAAATAAAAGCTTTCCTATTTATAGAAAATACCAAATTAATTAACTATAAAATAGCCCTATAAAAAGCATACTATAGAAAATAATATTAAATAAATTTATTTTTCTTCTTTTCCTTATAAAATATATTTAATAAAAATCTTTTTAAATATAACCTTATTAAATATATTTAATAAAAGCCTTCTTAAATACAATTTTATTAAATATATTTAATAAAAATCTTTTTAAATATAATCTTATAAAATATATTTAATAAAAATCTTTTTAAATATAATCTTATAGAATATATTTAATAAAAACCTTTTTAAATATAACCTTATTAAATATAT
The DNA here is from genome assembly GCA_003988815.1 of Chlorencoelia australis. Lineage (NCBI taxonomy): Eukaryota > Fungi > Ascomycota > Leotiomycetes > Helotiales > Cenangiaceae > Chlorencoelia > Chlorencoelia australis. Next base: position 19,870 of record QYAN01000133.1, read on the forward strand.
TTAATAAGAATTTTCTTAAATATAACCTTATTAAATACATTTAATAAGGCCTCTTTTTCTTCCTTATTAAATATATCCTATAAGGCCCCTATTTCTTCCTTATTAAACGCATTTTATAAGGCCCCTATTTCTTCCTTATTAAATGCATTTTATAAGGCCCCTATTTCTTCCTTATTAAACGCATCTTATAAGGCCTCTTTTTCTTCCTTATTAAATATATTTTATAAGGCCTCTATCTTTTCCTTATTAAATATATCCTATAAGGCCCCTATTTCTTCCTTATTAAATATATCTTATAAAGCTTTTATCTCTTCCTTATTAAATATATCCCATAAAGCCCCTATCTCTTATTAAATATATTTTATAAGAAGGATAAATAACTATTTAAACTTATTATTAATCAAATTCTAAGGCAGCTAACTATCTACCCTTACTTATCCCACAACTAGAATATATATTTAAAGATAATAAAAATTATAGCTAGAAAGTAAAAATTACTAATAAAATTAATAAAAATAAAAGTTTAAATTAATTAATTTTTAATATAATTAATTATTTTATAGATTATCTTAAAAGTTGCGGCTTTTTCTATAATTATAATAAATATTATAAAATATATTAAAAATATAAAGAAGATTTTTAAACTTAAGGAGATATATATAAAAATTATTATTTGCTTAATAAAATTATTTTTAATTAAAACTCCTACTTTTATTAGAATTAAAATATTTCTAATTTTTTAAAAGCCAAATACTTTTATTACAGTAAGTAATTATATAAGTTTACTTTATATTTTCCTGGCAAGTATATATTAAATCTTATTATATTTATATTTTAAATATTATCAGAAAGGCTATAAAGGCTATTTAAGGGATTTTTTTAGCCGAAATTCCCCCTCCCTTATATTTATATATACTATTATATATATTATACTAACTTTTCCCTATTTATCTACTAGACTAATATTAATAATATTTATAAATTTTCGCGTAATTTTGCAGGCTTTAGAAATAGCCTGCTATTTTACCCTTATACTACCGCAGCAAACTAGCTTATAAAGAAAGTATATAAAATTTAAATTAATATTAATAAGGCTAATACCCCTAATAGTTATATATCTATTTTTTTTAAAGAATTTACTTATATTTTTATAATTATACTTAAAAGCTARAATTTTATTAAAATATATTTTAAATTTTTCTAGATTTATTTCTTATAAATTAAATATATAATATCTATTATTAATTTTATAATTGCCTAATATTAATAACTTTATAACYTTATAATATATYCTGCCCTTTAGGATAATTTTCCTATAACYTTATTTTAAAATATTTTAGTYTTTTATAACTTGGCTATATTAAACGCGCAAATTTCAGCTAATAAAAAAAGCCGGCATATAAAAACTAAARGCAGGTAAGTTTAGCTGCTATATTATTTTATTTAATTTTAATATTTATATATCCTTACTTTTAATATCTATGCTAATATTGCCTTTAATAGTCTTTATAATTTTAATAGAATAATTATATTTTTTATTAATAAGAAAATAAAAGCTATATATAGCTTTAATATATATATTAACTTAGCTACTATATAGAATAATAAGTAAAATAGCGAGATTAATATATAGTATATACTAAATATTTAATATTTTATTAATTTTAGCCGCTAGTTTACTGCCAGGCTTATTAATTTACTCTATAATTACTACTTATTATAGAGRTTATATTACCTAGATAAATATTATTAGTTTTATATAGCAAAGTTCCGGCTAAAAAATATTTTTCTACTTATAAAATACTACTTAGCTAATCTTTAAAATATTATTTTAGTTTCTATAATAGCAAAGATAAATATAATTTAGAATATACTTAATATCTTATTTTTCTAATTTTATTTCAAATTTAAATTTATATATATTATTAATATTATAAAAGTATTTAAAAATTTTAATATTAATATCTTATCTTTTAAATACTTTTATATCGCTATAATTGCAAGTATAGATACTGCCTAAACTACGAGCTTTAATATTGCTAGTAAGCTGCTAATCTATAGTAAAGTGCGGGTATATAAAAATATTATTATAATTAGCTARAAATTTATTAAAGCTCGAGAAAAATATAAAATATATAATAACTTATTTAAGTAAGTTATTTATATCTTTATAAAGTAGAAAGAAAATAAGCAAACCCTAAATTCAAATARTATATATAATCCTTAGRATCTTATCCTTATCTCCTATAAGTGTATAATTATTAAGAAAATATATAAATTARTATAAARGCTACTTAATAAGGCTAAATATTATCTTTTTTATTTTATTAAATCTCGAATTCTTTTCTTATTTCTTTATAATAATCTAAATAAAATATACTTAGAATTTAAAATAATTCTATAAAATATAATCTCTAATTTTATTAATTAATAAACTTTAACTATARCCCTTCTTTTTCTAAATTTTATAAGATTTAATATCTTATTTAAGGCCTTATATTTTATATTTAAGCTATATAAATTTAATTAGAAATTTACTTAGCTAAAATAATATAATAAATAAAGAAATAAAGATTATAATCTAGAAAGCAAAACCAATAGCAATTTAAACAAAAAAGATAAAGAAAAATATAAGCTATAAATATATAGGCTAGRTATAATTTCTAATATAATATAATATAAATATAGATATTTTTATCTTAAAAGATTTAATTTTATTAATATATATATTACTAAAAAATTTACTTTAAAATTCTACTAATAAAAGCTAAGATTTATTAAAGTTATAATTAAATAATAAATAAAAATCTTTTTTATTAATAAAATAATAAAAAATTTTATATTTATTAAAATATAGCTTAAAGCTTATATTAATGCCTATTAACTAATAATAATTTTTAACTTTTTACTTAGCTTTTTTATAACTATTTATTATAGCTATATTTAATTTTAGCTTAAAGCTAATAATATATTATTATATATTTCTAAAGAAAATCTAGCTTAACTTATTAAAGAGTATATATTRCTAATCTTTAATATAGTTAAAACCTARATTTAAAATAAAAACCCTACTATATCTTCTAAATTTAATCTTAATAATAATAATATAAATTTTTATAAAGAAAATCTATACTATATTTTAAATTATTTATTTAGTATTAAAAACTTATATACTATGCCTAATAAAACTATAAAAAAGAAAAATTACTAGCGCAAGAAGTTATTTCGGGTAATTTTTACGTAAATTATAAAGCTATTATTACTATATATACTAGATTATAATTAAAATATATAATTTTAAAGAATATTTTACTTAATTTATATAATAAATCCTCTTTTACCAAATTCTAATAATATTTAATTTTTTTCTCGAAAATATAGCAAAGAATATAGCTAGTTAGCATATAACTAGAAAAATAATYTTAGCCCTTTTTAAGGYTTACTTTTATATTATATTTTAATAAAGAAAATAAATTTAARTAGCTTAAATATAATAATATAATTATTTAAAAATAAAAGRCAATATTTTAATAAAATTTTCCTAAAATTAATATATAAAGATAAATTTCTTAGAAAATTAATAAATATTATTAAATATATTATAATAAAGAAATAAAAAAAATTAAAATAAATTAAAATATTARAGCTAAATCTAATTAAAATTCTTAAAATATTTAAATAAAAAAATTAATTTCTAGCCTATAAATAAAAAATTATTTTAGGGAAAAATTACCAGGCTCTATAATATAAAAGCAAAAATATAATTTTTATAAATTTATTAACTAATAAAATTTAGATATAATTTTTTTTCTAAGGTTTTTAATATATTAGTTAAAATTATATTATATTTATTTTTAATATAAGTAAAATATAAAAAAAAATATTTATAAGATATATTTAATAAGAAAARAAAGAAAAAGAAATTTTTATAAGATATATTTAATAAGAAAAGAAAGAAAAAAAAAAAGTTCCTTATAAAATATATTTAATAAGAAAAAATAAAAAAAGATCTTTATAAAATATATTCTATAAAATAAAAATAAAGAAGAAATTTTTATAGAATATATTTAATAAAAGAAGATAAAAAGAAATTCTTATAAAATATATTTTATAAAATAAAAATAAAAAAGAAATCCTTATAAAATATATTTAATAAGAAAAGATAAAAAGAAATCCTTATAAAATATATTTTATAAAATAAAAATAAAAAAAAAATCCTTATAAAATATATTTAATAAGAAAAGATAAAAAGAAATCCTTATAAAATATATTTAAAAAGGGAAAAAAAAAAGAAATCTTTATAGAATATATTCTATAAAATAAGAATAAAAAAGAGATCTTTATGARATATATTTAATAAGAAAAATAAAAAAGAAATTTTTATAGAATATATTTAATAAAGAAAGAAAAAAAAAAATCTTTATAAAATATATTTAATAAGAAAAAAAAAAAAAAAATCTTTATAAGATATATTTAAAAAGAGAAAAAAAAAAGAAATTTTTATAAGATATATTTAATAAGAAAAGAAAAAATAAAAGACCTTTATAAAATATATTTAAAAAGARAAGAAAAAAAGAAATCCTTATAAAATATATTTTATAAAATAAAAATAAAAAAAAAATTCTTATAGAATATATTTAATAAAAAAAGAAAAAATAAGAAATTTTTATAAGATATATTTAATAAGGAAAAAAAAAAGAAATTCTTATAAGATATATTTAAAAAGAAAAGAAAAAATAAGAAATTCTTATAAGATATATTCAATAAGAAACTCTTATARAATATATTTAATAAAAAAAGAAAAAATAAAAAATTCTTATAAGATATATTTAATAAAAAACTTTTATAAAATATATTTAATAAGAAAAGAAAAAAAGAAATTTTTATAAAATCTATTTAATAAAAAAAGAAATTAAAAAAGATTTTTATAAAATATATTTAATAAGAAAATAATTAAAAAATAGCTATTTATTAGCTAATTATAATATTTAAAAAAAAAGTACTTTATAGATCTTTTTAATAGTTATTTATTTGCTAATTATAATATTTAAAAAGAAAATACTTTATAAATCTTTTTAATAGCTACCTATTTRCTAATTATAATATTTAAAAAGAAAGTACTTTATAGATCTTTTTAATAGCTATTTATTTGCTAATTATAATATTTAAAAAGAAAGTATTTTATAGGTCTTTTTAATAGCTATTT
>QYAN01000134.1:0-23706 GCA_003988815.1 Chlorencoelia australis
GTGTGGCTCCTGGCTGTAGGCAGAGAGGACCTACTCGTGCTACTATAGTTCTTAACTTACACAGCACAATAAAAGGATTACACACACACACACACACTATTTACTCTAATTGAAAGATCGTCCTCTTTATATTTCATCACCCAGCTCTTATGAAATCTACAATCATCTCTCACTCTAATCCTCATCATCCGCCACTTCTCCATCAACAATCATACACCGCTCTTCATCAGTAGCTTCCTCTCCCATCGGGGCCTCCTTCTCCCTCGCCATCGCCACCCAAACCGTACTAGCAACGACCACTCCACCCCCAACCCACGTCCAGAAAACCGGTAGGACACCCCAAACCGACCAATCAAGCAACACTGCAAATACAATCTGACTATACATCATATTCGTTGCCCTACTACTCTTATCAGCCTGCAATCCGGCCGTCATGAAAAATTGCAATCCGAATCCACAGAATCCTAATGCGAGCATGAGGTACCATTCTCGGGGGCTGTCTGGAAGTCGGAAAGAGATAGAGGGGATGAAATAGATGAGAAAGAAAGATACGACGGTGGTGATCATGCTGTAGTAGTTGATAGAAAGGACGGGATGGGCTTGTTGCCCGACGACACGGATGCATGTGTATGCTCCGGCCGTGGAAATGTCGGCCAAAAGACCGGTGCCGATAGCGATGAAGCGGAGGGTGTTGGAACCTGGAATGGCGTTTTCTGGTTCAGAGGAGAAAGGGCGAGCGATGAGGACGACTCCAAAAAGGGAGATTAGGCCGGCGAGAATGTGTCGTGTGGTGAAGGGGACGTGGAGGAAGAGCGAACAGAACCAGGGGGTGAGGAGGGGGATCAGGAAGGTGATTACGACGGCTTCGGAGACGGGGAGATATTTTACAGAATCTAGGGTGTGTTAATTGAGATTCTTGCTTGCTTTTGAACGGAAGTTAGAAATGAAAGGAAGGGAAGGCCTTACAATAAAATCCAAAACAGCCCATAAATCCACATAAACCTCTCAAAACGAGAATTGGTCGAAGTTCAGCCGGTCCAAAAGGAGTGTCTGGTATCTTCTTACACCACATCCACAACATACAAAATAGTGAGGTTATTGCGAATCTCACTAACAAAATCTATCCCTCTGTATCAGCCTCGCCAACGAAGTCGGTAATTCTGAAATGGGGGGAGAAGAATTACTTGTAAAGTATTCATGCCTGGTCCATCAACACTCTCATTCTGTAGCACTCTCACAGTGGCAATCATTGCTGCTCCAAACATCTCGCTGAGCAAAACCATTATCATTCCTTTGTTCTCATCCCATATTAAAGGCCAATAAGCTTCTTTTATTTCAATTTCAATTTCGGCGGGAGGATCCGGGATAGGGGAATAGGACATGACGAGGGACTTGGATCAACCCCCTAATGAAACAAAACCTAGACGACGATAAAGTGGAAGTATATATGTATCTAAGTATCCAAGATCTTAGATTTTCGAGCGGGGTAATATGCAATATGCACAATCAATGAACTCCGAACTTCGCAGAGAGATGCCCCACTTGTATATTGTTGGCCGATAGCGAGGATTACAACTTTGAATCAGGAGCACGAAGGAAGAAGGACGACAACTTGCCGCATAAGCAAACAGGAAAAGCCTCAACGTTGACGCGCACGTTCGGAACCCTTGGATGGGTTAAGTGTGATAGGTCAGAGACTCGATACGATATGCTTTACCCCCTATTAGCGATATTTTGACCTTCGGATCGATGAAGTGGATTCGCAGTAGCGTGCTCCTCTAGAATAGTGGAGAACTTATAGTTATTATATACACTTGAAAGAGCTATTTCACTCAATCAGGACTCCGGCGACTTCAGCTACTCCAGCTGGATAGCCATCAAGCTTGCCTCCACCTACCTCACCAGTTCTCACCACCTAGCTTGGCACGACCTAAATTGCCACCTAGGATCATATGGAGTCAAATTCACGTTTCCAACACGTATCCTTTCCATTTGTATGGAAAAGGCCTTTTGTATCTTTGTACCCGGGGCTCGTGCTTATATACCTTTTCCAGTGGCTAATTCAACCCAATCTAGTACTCCGGGAGCTCCAGCTGCTCCAGCTGCTCCAGCTACTCTAGTTACCTGGCTAGCAATCGCTTCTAAGTATTCATCGCAATACCCGTATGTTTGATTGCATGCAGCCGCCAGGAGGAAGGATTTAGGCTTGTTGACAATGAAATGAAAAATCCACGTGGATAGGATTTCCTTAGCGAATCACGAGTGTGCATTTCATGAGAAATAAGAAAAACATGCTGTCTCATTCCGAAGTTGTGTTTTGATGCGAGAGGCTTCCAAGTCATCAAGAACGCCTCATCCGCAGAATTCGTTTATAAGGAGCTACAGCTGCGGCTACCTCCTACATCATTCCAAGATTCGAGTGCAGCAATTGTGTTCATTCCTTTGATGTTGACTAAAGATGTCAAAGTTGGCAGCTTATCTGGCCTGGAAAATAGACATGGTGGGGATGGAGTGAGTGAGGTAGGAGCCCGAGACAATACGAATAACAAACTTCTACTATTCCCCTTGAATAAATGTTAATTCCATCAGTTCCATGCACCACGGGGGATAGTACCAAAAGTTTGGGTCATACCGGACACATGCTCGATGGTTTCCCCAAAATCTTTTGAGGGTTGTTAGGGAATAATCTTGTACTTATGAGAGATTCTTGGGATGGAAAGTAATTATGAAAAGAACAATCGTTCTGGAAGGGAAAGTGATGTTGAGGAAAAGACTTATGAAAAGGAGGACGATTATATGATCCTGAAAAAGAAAGACAGGAAATTTTGGAGAGAAATGACTTGAAAAGGTAAGTGGATCTGGCTGGCAGAGAGCAAGCGCTTCAAAATGCAGGCAGCCTGCCGGCGACATGATCTGTCTCTCAAGGAACTGACGAAGAAATACTTGTTTTTAAATGATCAACTTCCCTATCTTCATCTTCAGTTTCTGTTACTATTTCAGGTCCTCTACTTCATATTTTCACGTACTGGCTAACTAATGGATGGTGGTGAAGTAATGGTCCTTATTCACGTGCTCTCTCTTGATTCTGATAAATTAGGCAAACACGAAGCGAATGGTTTTTCTATATTTTAACGACGACTATCAAACAGCCATTTTCACTTTTACTTCTACTTCCACTTTCACTTCTACTTCTATTTCTACTCCACCCTTCTTCATTTCTCATCCTACTAAACAATGGCAAACAGATTCGCCGTTCTCGCGCTGAACTTTGAGCGTCTCAACAGCGAGAAGTAAGTGATTGCTTTCTTCATTCTTCAACATCTTCCTGTCAGGGATACGTATCTGTCGATATAAGTTAAGACATTGAAAGCTATATGCTTCATATCTTGTAGAACATTTTCTTTCCTCGGCTATTTCTCTTATATGGATGCCAATACTGACGCGAGATTGTAGCCATGTCGACGAGTGTGCCATGTACTTCGATAGTTCCGATGACGCGACGGAGGCCGAGAAGAACAAAGTCAAGGTCTTGAACTACATGCACCATGTTTTGAAGACCAACTCTGCCCGCAAGTAAGCACTCCTTGTTTGTCTCTATCTCTTCCCTAAGTCAACTCCGGGAGATACCTACAAGATCTGGAACATTCAGAGCTGAATGCTTCAATAATCTTCGAATACTCTCCTCAACTTTATCCTTCTCTTCACCTTCTCAATTTACCATTGCTGACTCAATGTTTGCCGCAGTGTTCCCGCCTACACCTCTACCCCTAATATTGAGGTCTATCATACCGAGGAGTTCCAGGGTCTCACTATGAACGTCTGTGTTGTGATCAAAAGCAACAATAGAATGGTCGCGGCTGTTCTTACTGGTGACGACTTGGAGGGACAGGCTGCCATTGTCGAGAAGCAAGGTTGGGAGGCGAAGGATAATCAGATTTTCCTTCCCCGATACAACTGGGTGGTTGCTGTATTGAAGAAGCTAGTTCAGGATTTCGAGTACGACGGCTCTGAGCTATATCCTGATGCTCCTGAGCCTGCGCCTCGTGTTGGCTTCAGTGTTCCCTCCGCCGCCAATTTCAGCAGTAATGATGCTGCTTTCGCGGCTCATCCTGTCCTTCAAGGCGATATGAGTGAGGAGATTAAGTTTCGCTTCAACATCTTCACTGGCGCTGCGGGTAAAGTCATCGGTCCCAAGGGTTCTATTATTCAAGAGATCAAGACCGAAGCTGGTGTTCAGCAAGTGAACCTCGAGAAGAATCCTGAGGGTGGTGCTAAACCTCGTGCTCGTGATCCTAAAGAGGTCGAGCTTGTTGGTACCCGTGGTGCTTGCCGTCTTGCATATGTCAAGATCCACAAGATCAATTTTGATTGGGTAAGTCAAGTTGAATGCTTCAGAGTCTTTGGATCATTCTCCGTTTTCAGATGATTGGCCAATAATACTAATTCTTCATAGAAAAACGCTCCTAGACCACCTCGGAATGGAGATTATGGTCGAGGTAACAACTACGGCTCTTCCAATAATTATGGTAGTTCGAACGACTACGGAGGAGGTAGCAATGGCTATGAGGCACTACCAGCAGTTGCTACTGAGGCACTATCAGCAGTTGCTACTGAGGCTTCTGGTAGCTAGAACAGTGGAGGAGTTGATGGTGCTGCTGAGGAGACAGCTACTGGTGGTAATGGCGCATGGTATATGTCTCCTTCGATCTCGTGGTATTCGGAATTGTTCGTCGGCGTGGATTCCATTAGATTCGATTCTTTTCTAGGAAGGCATCTGGTTCGGGTTTATGGATGGATTTGCAGTTTCTTTTATACCTTAGCCTTTCGCGGTTAAGTGTCGTCGAAACTTGAAATGAAATTGGTTTGGTGTTAACATTAGTGGTTATGTGGCGGCGCACTATTCAATATTGAAGAAGATTAATGAGGTCCGTTATTGGAATCCATTGGTGACACTTCCGATGATCGAACCTCATCCTCCGTGCTTTATAACAAAGAAATTTGCGAAATTTTTTACGTCTCAAATCATCTCCACTCTACGGAGCACATGTATCGGGAATGCTGATTGCTCAATGTCATTCTACCAGCCCCTTTTCCATCTTGACTAGGATCGGGTCTTCGACTCACCGGACAAATGCTTCCGCCTCCTCATTCCAAAACCATGGATCAAGGTCCCCTTACCCATGATCCATTAATCCAATCATGCCCTTCTCATATACAAAACTCCCCACATGTGACTCAAGGCGCTTTCAAGGGGTCCTTGGTGTTTTGGTGTTGTCGTCTTCTCATCCAACCAATTTTTCTCTTAGCAAGGGTCTTCCGACAATGCTAATCCAAAATAGGAAAAAGGTAAACAATGGAAACGTCCATGTTGATATCAGACCAAGTTTTTGACCTCTGACGAGTTGTCCAGGTGGATCAAGGTACCAGGCTCGCGTTCTCCTGTTTACTTCTGTTCTTTTCCTTTCTTTTCTTTTCTTCTCTTCAATTGATTCTATGCTTCATTTCTAATCATCTTTTCAACTTCACGACAACTAACAACACAGCAAGCGAAAACACCATGGCAGACGACATCCCTACATTCACCATCGATGACAACGATCAGCCTATAGCAGTCCGCAGAAAACGGCGCAGCAGTGCAAACCATTCTCGGAACAACTCAGCCAGTTCCATCATCACCTCCCGCTCCGAAAGACTTGGCATTTCAACACCTCCTTTGACACCCACCACAACACCCAAACCCAGCAAGAAACGTGTTCGATTCTCTGATCCAGGTCCTGCAATCGAATCCGATTATGCATCTTCTGGTCTTACGCCCATGGTTCGACGAGCTTCTCTTTCTGCGGTGCCCTCTAAACGACGACAATCCACTACTGCAAGAGTCTGGAATCGTGCTGAATCTCCACCTTCTGGAACAGTGCAATTTGCTCCGCTGCGACAGGTGCTGGATGGAAGAGTCAAGAGAAGACTGAGGAGGAACCGGTTGAGTGAGGAGGTGAATACAATTGAATGGGATAAGAAACGAGAAGCTAAGAGAAGGAGATCAGAGGTTGAACGATTGAGAAGGGAATTAGAAGTCAAGGATTTAGAAATGGAGGCCATGAGGGATGAACAAGATCTTGCAAGTCAAATTGGTGCTGAATCCGGAACTACCGGTACATCTTCCATCCACTCAATGAGCACAAAGATCCAGGAACTCGAACAACAAATCGAGGATTTGAAAAATGAGTTAGAACAGAAGGATTCGCAAGACGAGAATCCCGATTGGACAACGGCTGCTAAGGACCCCTTTGACCTTGACGATGACGATAATATGATTACGAATTACGATGATGATTTTGGAATGAGCATGATGAATGATGAGGATGAATTAATGACCACCCCGACCCGGCTAAACACTTCTTTCCCTTCTCCACCAGTTACAGGACCTAACACGCCATGCAAACCGCCTTCAGTTGGGGTTCAAACTTCACCCGGACCTGATCCGGAGAACGAAGCTCTGAGAGCTCAACTTCTTACACTGCAATCGGAAATTCAGACTCTTACTTCAACGCTTGCCTTTACAGCGGATAATAACTCTCGTCTTTCCGAAAAACTCACTTCTTACCTCCCTCCTCCATTGAACACGCCAAAATCTCACGATCATTCAACGCTAGACTCCGCCCTCGACTCCGTGCTCACTCAACTCGCACTATCCCAATCCCTAGCTCTTGAACACCAAACTTCCTTCTCCGCCCTCAGCAATGAGATCCAATCCCTCGGGTTTTCCCCTACCTCAACCCCTGAAGAGACTCTCGCCCTCATCTCCTCTCAATTCCGAAGTGCCCGTCTCGAACTCGAATACCTTACTCCTGGAGAAGTCCCTGAAGGTTTCGAGAATGAGAAACTACTTTCCATGCTGCTGTCCCGAATTAAGGTTTTACTTGAGAAAGTCCAACAAAGAGATCAGCAAATCGACGAGTATCACGACCAAGAACTGCTGTTGAGACAACAACTCAATACGAGAGTCGATGCACTTGAAGATGTTCAAAACGAATTACAGCTTGTCGTTGGCGTTGTCTCTGAATTGAGGACCGAAATAGCCGAGAAAGAAGTCTCGAGTGAGAGATTGAAAGATGCACTCGAAGGCTACAGAAAGGAAGTCTCGGGTTTAGAATACTTGATCGAGCAAATAGAAACAGATACTCTGCATAAGGAAGGAGAGATCCGAAGAGAAGCGGAAAACTTGGAAGGCCAATTGCAGCATGAATTGCTTGCGCATGATATCACAAGAGCTGGTGCTGAAGGGAAGGCATTCCTTGTTGGAGAATTAGAACGCAGACTTAATGCTGCGTTGGAGGCTTCCTCTGAGCTTCGTAATTCTTTGCTAGAGAGAGATTCCACCATCTCAATCCTTACTCAGAAGCATGAACACGAAATGTCTTCTCTTAGCCAGGAACACGAAAACACCATATCATCTCGCGATGCACGAATCTCAGAATTGCAAGAAGAAATCGAGAAACTCTCTCAAGCTTTAGAAAAGGCAGGAGACATGGTGGACGAGTTAAGAAACGAGAATGGAGAATTAACTGCTCAGGTCGCAGGTGAAACGAGAAGGGGGATGCTTGTTGTGCAGGCGATGAGGAAACAGCTTTATCGAGTTATGGAGATGGGAATGGGGTATTTGGAGGAGGATGTTGCTGTTTTGGGACCGGCTTCTTCTCAGCCTATGACTATGGATGTGGATGGGAGTGTGGGTGAAGAAGGAGGAAATGGAAAAGTGGCCAGGAAAGGGGGGCTATTTGATAAAGAAGCTGCGAGGAGGAGTGGATGTGGAAGTGAGAATGGAGGGGGAAAGAAGAAGAAAAGAAGGTATGATTCCGGATTGGGGTTTTTGGAAGAGGAGGATGAGCGGTTGATAGTAGGTGGGGAGATGGCAAGTTCGGATTATTGAATTAGGGGTCGGGCTGTGATTAACTGGTTAAGCGGTGTTTGGAAAGGAAGGAAACAGGAGTCTGTTGGACTATAGAATTGTTTTTTTTAAATAAGAGGACTCTTACTAGTGGAGGTGCCTTATTTCATATGTAAGGCAGAGCACATTGTGTATCGGACTTGTTTATTTAGCTACAGCTGTTATTTGATTTTTCAAGTGCTTTCTTTGGTCGTCGTGTTGAAGTGGAGAAATCGGATATTCATCGGCTCTTTTTTCTCACTATTAAGCAGCATTATTATATAGGGCAAGATGAAAACAAAAACAAAATAAAAACAAAGCAAACCAGGACCGCTGGCGCAACGGTAGCGCGTTCGACTCCAGATCGAAAGGTTATCCGTTCAAATCGGGTGTGGTTCAATACCTCTATCATTCTTGGTTTCCTTTTTGTTTTTTGGTTGCTTTTTTATTTTTTTATTTTTTTATTTCTTTTTCCAAAAAAAACCCCCTAATTTGGGAGGAGTTAAAAAGAAAAGAAGAAAAAGAAAATTTTGGTGTTAATATTCTGTCCATTTAGGAACAAGAGTCACGTGGCCAACCCCTGAGCCCCTAACCCCTCGGAAAAGCGCCAAAGCCCCTAATCTCTTATTTGAAGGGCCTCTCTTATTGAAACATGTCTTCCTTTAGATCTTGTGTTTATTGTTGAATATAGCTCCGATTCTCAGATGACTTAACTACGGCGTCACAAGAATTCTAATATGCCCATCTTCACATCCAAACGCTTACTTCTCAGACCACCCCTTATAGACAATCCGACTACCATACACCTCACCCTTCTTCAGAACCACCTGCCCCCTCCACTCCTCTCGATTAACTGCATCCACGTACCTACTTGGCTCCACACAAAATCCTGCTCTCGCTCCCCTTGCACTTTGTCCTTCTACTTCCTGCACATCAATATATTTCCCTGTGTAGAACTGGAATGCCGGTTCAGTAGATAAGACTTCGAGATGTACGCCATTGGAGGGATGGTGTGCCGAGACGAGGAGAGTGAGTGGCAAAGAGCGGGTGTCGAGGGTGGCAGGGTGGGAAGGGAAGATGAAGAGGTCGTCAATATCTGGGTCGGTGGGGCCAAGTGTGAAGGGTGTAGAGGGAAGGATGTTAGGGAAGGGAGAAGGAGTAGTTGTGGTTGGGATACCACCTTCGGAAAGGGGAAGATGCAGGTTAGTGGAGAGAGAAACGATTGTATTTTCAATTGTTGGGGCACCGGTGAGGTTGAAATACCTATACAACAAATACACTTAGCCTTGCATCTACGAGTGATGGTTAGAAAAGAGAGGCAAAGACGGAAACATACGAATGATTCGTAACATTAACAACTGTCTCTTCAACCTCATCTCCCACAAGCTTCACTTCATACTCAATTCCTAATACCCTCTTCTCCACTTCACCAACCCTTTCCCTTCCCGTGGTATAAGTAACACTCGCCTCCAACGTCCCCGGATATCCCTCTGTTCCGTCAGCATCCCGTAATGTAAACTTGACGCTCTCACCGCCCTCCAGTCCTTGCACACCCTCAATTTCCTTCGTCCCAACCACTTCCGGTCCTTCCCATACCCTCTTTCCCCATCCAACCAATCCACCGTGCAAAGCGTTTTCCCCATTGTTCTGTGCTAACTGATATGACTGGCGATTGAGGGATTTGATCAGACCACCTGAAATGCGGTTTGCGACTCGACCGATGGTTTCTCCGAAGTAAGGTGTGTTATGGGAGACGTAGAGGTCGGAGGTAGGGAAGGATTGGACAATGTTGCGAGGTGTGGGAGAGGAAGGAATGGGAACGAGAAAGGATTTTATGATTGCTCCGAGAGGGAGGAATTCGAAATCCGGCAACGCAGACTCGGGATGAGGGGCTGTCATTGTTTCTTCGTTGGTAGTAATAGGGAGTTAAATATAGGGAGAAAGAAGGAAGCGGGGGGAGAAAGAGAAAGAGGAACAAAAGAGCAAAGAGAGAGCGGGAAGAACAGATGTTTGTAGGTCAACTCACAATAACGTACCAGTGAAGCAAGATGGATGGATGGTGTTACTTACCTGAGGGGTAACTCAATTCGCGGCTAATGGTGGGGGGTTCCAGTTTTGACAGGCACTTTATTAGCCTGAAATGAGACAACGCTATATCTCCATCTTTAGGTAGTAATATTTGATTTATGGATGATATGACCTTTTATTATAATAATAAAAGAATATAACCATTAAAATATTATATTAAATATTTCCCAAAATTAAATAACATAGCTTTTTTGAAGCCAGTTATTAGTACTTCGTACCAATTTCGGCCATTGTCGAAGAGATTAAGCGAACATGCACGCACCGGCAACGGCTACCTAATTTTGACAACACCGACAATGCACACCATAACAATGATAAGAACTCTGCATTCGATGCATCAGTAATATCTGGTCATGAATGATGGATGCTTCGATGGCCAAGAGAAGCTCCCTTTGGAGTACCAAGTATCTACTTTATAAGCAGTGAGCCGCAGAGATAAAATGATACTAGGGACCTCTTTGCGGAAACTGAACTATGCCACGAGGATCCCTCCAGTTACACCAAGCCATAATTCTCTCAATTCAGAATCAAAGTTCGTTCACATTTTACCCCTGGGCCAAAATTAACCGAAGTCGAAAATGTGTTCGGGAGAATACCAAGATGCGGAAAATGGTGGAGATTTAGACCTAGACCTAAGAAGTTTCGATCCTGTCAGCCAGAATGAACGAGGCTAATGTCTGTATGTAAAGTTGCTTATGAGGATTTGTGCGATCTTGTTGGCAAGTATGACCCTGAAGGATAAAGACATCCATGATGCGGTCTACTGATATTTATTATATGATAGTTGGTTCCGGGGCTCTTTATAATGAAATTAAATGATAAATGAGAACCACTTTACCTTCCTCCGCATTGTCTCTTCTTCTTCTTCTTCTTCTTCTTCTTCTTGAAATTGCCCTTCTGCACCTTTCTTTTGCCCCCGTTGTGAAGATATGGAAAACCAACGAATTCTTACCTTGTCTTATGAATCAGAATTTCAACTACTGTTAGATTAGCAACCCCCCCCCCTGCGAAACAACAACAGTGAAGTCGAGTACAAATCAATGAGCAATCTTAACTAAAAGACAAATAAACACTTAATAGCCAGAGAAAAAAAAATCCACCAAAGTATATTTCACGCGCTAAACGTGATTACGATGGCAGTCCCGAAAATAAATTATAGGGGGAAAAAAAGGGGGGGGGGGGTGGATAGTGCGAAAAGAATAAATTACTTTATACCCATTCACATATACCTAGAAAACCTATCTAGCTCTAATTATTAGTTATATAAGACTCATAAATAATCAAGGAAATTACACGTGAAATATTTAGAAATGAGGTTCTTCCTTGGATGTAACTAAATGAGGGGGGGGGGGTGTCCTTTTTTTTTAAACTGTGAGGCCTTGATAATACAAGTTGGAGATGAGTATAACGATGAGTTATGAATGTCATGAGTATGGTAATAAGTGCCAAAGATGAGTATGAGATTACTGTATGTAACAAAACTTTTCGTTACGCATTTAAAGTCCACATGGGACGAAAACCACTTGGTGAGAGAAGAGGGTAGCATGAAATAAAACCAGGATGCCTCTAGTAGCCCTGTTTGCTTCTGCAGACCAGTATCGTAGATACCCTCAAGCAGCACGAATAGAAGTGATGCAATACCAATACATGAAAAGAGGAACAGCGAGGCAAATTTTTTTATATCTTTTCATATTTTGTATACCTACCCAACTAGCTAGCTATGTAATCCCTGAAAGAAAAACTCTAAATCCAAGAAACGATATAAAAGAAAAAGAAAGGACCAACTGCGTGTGGTTCGCACATATGTACACCCCACCCCTAACACTCCTCCCCCACCGCAGAAGCCTAGTCATTGCTACCTCAAACCAACAGCAAGTCATCTATAGCTTCATACCCAGCATCTTCCCCACCCTTAAACTCTGCCTAATACTCAAATCCAACATAATCTCCTCACTCCCGCCCGGAATAGCATATGCCCTAACATCCCTATACAGCCTCTCAATCTTACCTCCCTGACCACCCCTACTATAACTTAGTCCCCCAAAAATCTGACTCGCCTCTCTCGCACAAAACTCAAATGTAACCGTAGCTTGCGCTTTCAATCCTGCAATCGGGCCACCTAATCTTAACATTGCTTCAGTTTCGCCCATTTTGCTGCATTGGAAGATGAGTGATTCGAGCCAGGAATAGGAGGCTTCGATTTGGCGGGCCATGTGAGCAAGTTTTAGGCGGATGACCGGGTGGGATATGAGGGTTTTGCCGAAAGTGCGGCGTTTGTGGGCGTATTTTATGGATTCTTCGTAGCAGACGCGGGAGAAACGGAGACATTGGATGATGATGCCTATTCGTTCGTGGTTGAAGTTGGTCATAATAACTATTTCATGATTTGTTAGTCTTGTGATGGGACGTATGATGTGGGGAGGGAGGGGAATTACCTTTGAATCCTTGGTTTTCTTTGCCGATGAGATTCTCGACGGGAACTTTGACATCTTCGAATGTGATGTATGTGGTCCCGGAACTCCACACACCTTGACAGTCCATTTTTCTCGTGCTTACACCCCCAGCACTACGCTCAATAAGGAGGACGGAAATACCATTCATTCCCTCCCCACCAGTTCGCACCGCTGTGGTAAAATAATCACACCAGATACCATTGGTAATCCACTTCTTCTCTCCATTCACAATGTAATGTTTCCCATCCTCGCTCAATTTAGCCTCACACGTGAGATTCGCCACATCAGACCCCGCATCTGGCTCTGTAATAGCCAGACAGATTCTTTTATCGCCGTTCAAAATGCCAGGGAGGATTCTCTCCACAAGAGGCTTCTTCCCAAATTTGACCAGCGGAGGACAACCGATTGCAAACCCCCCAATAACATTCCACACAAAGCCACCAGACCCAGCACGGGACAATTCATCCGTGAGCAACATTTCATGGAACAAATCCCATTTCTCGGGCTGGACGGATGCGATTCGGTTATCGGTGTATTCGGTAGGATAGTGTATACCCATGAGACCAGCGAGATAGCCGCGGCTCCCCATAGCTTTGTAGATGGCGTCGGGGACTTTGCGGGCTTCGTCCCATTCGCCGACGAAGGGCTCGATTTCGTTGGTTACCCATTCGCGGGCTTCTGCGCGAAGGGCGGCGTGTGTTTCATTGAAGTAAGGGGAATGATACTGTTGAGGTAGATATCTGTTAGTTTTTTGGTTGGACATGAGGGGAAAGTGAGGGAAAGAGGGAAACGTACGCCTTGATACCAGGATGGATCTGCAAATGGAATTAAGTCGCCATAGGGATCTAAAGGCTCGGATTCCTCTTCCACGACTGTAGCTGCGCCTGCTGTGGGAACAGGCACAACAGCTCCGCTCTCTGCAGTTGGTTTGACGGCTTCCTTTTTCGGGACAGGAGGGGAAGAAGGTGGTGTGGGAGGTGCGGCAGCTTGTTTTTTCGTATCGAGGGATCCGACTTGTAGTTTCGCCTTGAATTTCTTGAGGATGCCTTCGTTGTGGTATTTCCAGAATTGCTTCGAGGCGTCTTTTCCGGCAACCCGGGTGAGGATTTTCTTGCCGCCTGAAGAAGGGGGCTGTTAGTTTTGGTGGGAGAGGATACACATGCGGTTCAGGGAATGCATACCTGGATGCTCGTCTTGGAAGGTGGTCAGGTCGTAGACGTCTTCGTCGACGATGATCCATAGATTATCGGGTTTGTTGTGCGAAGCAACATCGCTTTGGGAGAGAGTCCTCGACATGGTATGTTTGTATGTAATGCAATTGGAGAAGCACAATCTATTGTTCTAAGGTTGAATAGAAATACAGTCTTGGAACGAAGGAAGGAAAAGAGGGTACGTATGATTGGGGGTGTTCGTGGTTAGATGTAATGTTAGATGAGATCTGGGAGTGGGTTGTTGCATTCGGCTCTTTGAATCCCTTTCTTCACATGTCACTCTCAATTTGGCATTCCTTGGGCCAGCCCCTCCATTTCTGGAGATACTTGTACCCGTCATCCTTCTCCATCTTCTCTCTAGATCAGCTGAAATACATCATGTGCCCAGCAGTTATTAAATCTGAATTATTTAATTGGCTGATAGGTAAAAATATGGCCGTCTTGCATGTGAAGGATAATCTTGAATCATGACAAGAATGAATAATAACTGAATGCCGAGGCTCTCGGTCTGTGCTTACGTAAGTAGTACCCACCCCCCCGTATTACATAAGTAATAACTAGATTCTCACGTGATGAATGACTAAAGCTTGTTTTCAATTCTCAATCTTCCATTCTATCATCGATTCATTGTCATTGACCCATGGAGATAAGGAGCTGTTGCGCAAGAGTATGATCTCATCGGCCCCTTATTATCCAGAAAATTCAAAGGCGAAGAGCCGCGGCCCACGAGTCTTAAGACTCTTCAGTAACGCGAGTTTATACTTTCCATTGATAAAACCTGTGATCTAACCTGCTCTGCATCCTCAATCTCAATCAACATCAACATCAACATCAACGTCAATTTACCACTCCATCAACATGGATCCTACGAATAACCTCCCAAAACAGTTGTTCAATGACCTTATCATGTCCGAATTCTCCAATCAAGCCCAGGGCATGTTGGTAATCGGGCAAAAACGTCTTCCACCACGAGCCAAAAATCTGTGGAAGCTACCCAGCCTCCCCGTCGAGGTCGTCCACGAAATCCTAAAATATCTCCCTTTCGAAGACCTAGGAGCCCTTCGACTTACATCTTATGCTACCTGGCTGCTCATCCATTCCTTCCCGCCATGGTCCACCTTTGCCGCCTCTGCACCCCAAGTTCTTGGCATGATTTACCAGCGCGGCCTGCTTCACTTGAGCTCATCTCACATGTTGCTGACATCGCTTCGTCAGACTACCTGCAGTTACTGTCAAGATTTTGGACAGTTCCTGTGCATCTTGACCGGAGAACGATGCTGCGGGGCATGTCTAATGACAAAACTGCAACTCTCACTTATCTACAAAAGCACAGCCGAGGAATGGTATGGACCTAAATCCACCAAGAATCTGCCCTGCCTCCCACAAAACACCACCGAGTACGTCTCTAAATGGGAGGTCCAAAAAAACGCCCCTCAAGAATACGGCAGCATTGAGAAGAGCCGAATAGCAGCATACCGCCGCCGACAAAGAATCCGGTTCGCTTCAATACTTTACGGATTGGCCCTCAAACGCCGCGATCTCATTCCAAACCTCAGCCAACCACGCTTTCAACACGTCAGTATACGCGATTTCGCGATTCCCTTTCCCTCGAACCCCACCACCAACTCTGCGCATCCTACAAACCATGTCTTCCTCTGCAGCCTCAACCTCCGCAAACCCGAACCCAACGGCTCCCGAGACTCGTGATCTTAGTACAAAGGATCTCCGTCGTGCCTTTTCTGGTATGTATTCTTTCCGAGAAAATCTCTCTTCTGCAAGCTGAACTAACGATTGCATAGCTTTAGCAAACTTCACATCACATGTACAGCGGGATATATACAACTGTAATAGCTGGGTCCAGCTATCGAGACAGATGCATCACGCAGGCCAAACCTCCCTCCTGGAACGGCCTTACGTCATGCCGTTTTCACATCCTTACAAGTTCATTGGTCTCTATTGTGCGAATGTTTTCGCCGAAAGGCTAAGCCACTTGGGCAGAGCACCTTTATATCATTAATTTCAATGATAACCTGCCGAGAAAAGATCTGCAAGCAGCCTTCTGGGGGAAGGTGCAAAGCCTTGTACGTTGGGCGGATGGAAGAGGAGGGTCTGCAATGGCACAGTGGTTTTCGGTTGATGGGATACAACAGGTGGTGGGTTTCTATAAGGAGCACATAAATCCACAACATAATGCGGATCTTCGTATAGAGAAGGAGGGAGATCATGAGAAATGGATCTTATCTATCGTAAAGACATTGCCGCCGCGAAATACGCGTATATACCTTATCGATCCCTAAGCTAAGTGGTTACTTTTTCAAGGTTTTCTCTTACGTGCTTTTCTTTGTGGAAGTTTATTTGAAGTGATAATTTTCTTAGATGCGATTTCTCTAATGGGAATTTAAATGATTTAAGGGTTTTTAATAAGTTTGTTCTCTTTGCGACAAGAGTCTTTTCTTCTTTGGTTGAATCTCTTTACAGGTCATAATTACATCTATATATACGTAATTTAAATATTATTTATCTTCCTCTCCTGCCTTCTTCTCTTGCCTCTCGTTACGTGCTTCTCGTGTATGCAAGAAGAGGCATTATCATCGTAAGATGGAGGGAGAATCTGATTTGCTTGGCGCGATCTTTCGCCAGACAAATCTAGTACGAATACTGGAAGAGCGTTTAATAGGTCAGACAACTAACTCGATAGCAATTGGACGGAAAGACTGACCGCACTCTAGTTTATTCAACACTCACAAGTATGCCGACGTGAAAATATATCTTGGAGCGTCGAAAGTTCCATTTCTAGCACACCGAACAGTTCTAGGTATTTAAAGTCTGTATTTTGATGATACAGGATGAACGCTAGAAAGGAGGACCGAGTCGAGTGGTCTTTGTATCAACTGACATGGCGGGGCTGCCACTTGGGATCCATAGACCGCGAGGGACCATTTCTGGGAAATGGGTCCCAATGGGTCCCACGCACGAAGGGCTATATAACTGAAGAGATTCTAGTAGATAGGAGCTTCGTCAAACCATTGTCTCAACTGCGGCATCAGTTGTTTCATACTTTGTTACTTGGTCGTTATCGCTTCACCTAATCCCACTGTAATCTCAGAATATACCACGTGATGAGTCCATCTGACTCCAGCCCGCACGTAAAAATTTAGCGTACGCTTTCTTTATTGTTGTCTTAACATCCTCGTTCGCGTCGATGTCTTGAAAGCCGTGAATAATCCAATAGCTAGGTCGCGGTAGAATGGGTCGCTGCCGTTTGAACGCGAGGCGATGCGGCTAAGGTTGAACCGAATAGCAGTCAGCCCTTGTATATACCGAATAGAATGATAATGAACCATCATCCATCCATCATCCTCAATTTGCGCCAACTCGCAGGAAATGCGCAAGAGAATGCGCATGATAATGCACGGACCAACGGTGCGGTCCGGAGGTGCGGCTCTGCATTGTGCGTGGTGCGGTCTTTGTGCCGATTAGAGACCGGGCGTGACTCATTGGCCTGATTGGGTGTAGCGGGATTCACCTTTAGCCGAGCATAGTATTTAGCCTGAAAGACAACACACAAAACAACACAAAACAACACACTTTTACATCGAGCCAATTGTTTCCATTCTCGTCCGTTGCTTTTTCTGGCCGGCTTAGGCTGTAGAGATAGGGTGTGACTTATGGGGCTTGATTCGGTATGGCGGATCTACTAGTTAGCCGAGCATAGTAAGTATGTATTCAGCTTGAACTCGCGATCGGAGTTCTAAAGAAATCAACACACTTTTCTGTGCTCCCAGCCGCTTTTCGCCGCTAATACGAAACAACTTATCCTTCAACACTAACTCACTCCATCACTTCTATTATAGTAACAGGAGACTTTGGAAGCAGCTTTTCATTGTTATTTCGCTCTTGTCAATATAAAGCCTCCTCAGAATCCCACTGAGTTCCTTACTTGTTTCCTCGATTGGCCCGCAGATTCGCTTGCGCAGAGGACAGACATTAAAGCTGGAAGCTACTGGGGATTACGTGAAATAGGAATATTTAAGATTCTACGTCAAAACTTAGGCAGTCAGTATCTGCGTCTTCTTGGCAATAAGATTGCACAGGCCACAGAGCTAGTCGAGACGAGTGAGGACATTGAACGTGCTATCCGTCTCCTTAAATTGAACTGGCAACAGTATAATCGATCGGACCTCCTCCAGATAGCTGGCACCTTTTCACCTTTCTTTACTCTTTTGGCTGAGGTTCTCGAGCAATCCGCCACACCGAATCCCGATCGCACTCTTCGACAAATCAGTCCACAAGCCAGCCAGTCCTCAGAGCTATCATCTTCACCTTTAGGGCCTCCCGCAAAGAGATTACGAGAAACCCAATCTTCAGACAGCATTTACGAACCTTCTCTTGAATCCGATCAATTAGCATATGACAGACAGATAAAATCAGAATCGACAACCAATGCTTGCGTTTTCTATTTTCTATAGTCTGCTATAGAGAGCTTATCAGGACTATCTGCAGACGGGGCAGGACTCTGAAGAGGCTTTTGGCCAAATATATAAATATGGGCCGTATGATATGAAGTATGCTAGTAGTTTCAATACTATAGATACTCTATATATAGTACTTGTTCTTTATTTTAGGGAGTTGTGTTCTCGCTAAGAGTTATAGTCTTGTATTGGATTTTTGCCACCTTTAAAATGATTTCAAATTAAACTTCATCTTTTTGGATCTATCCTTATTTTCAGTTTTGGGGCTCCTCGAAGAGTTTTGATCGATACTCGCTTGCTAAGGACGTTTTACTTCTTAAATATGGTTCTTTTCCCTAAAGGAAAGAGAGATAGTCAAAATTAATTACTTTTTACTTTAACCCTATGTTAATCCAATATTATTGATAGTGTGAGGGAATATTTTAATAGCCAGTGCTTTTGCCCTTAAAAAAGAAAAATAATAGTGGAAAAGGGAGAAATGGGAAGGAAGGAAAGGGAAGAGAGGGTGGGTTCAAGCCGCAAAGGCAAGCAACTTTGTGAGAGCTTTTAACGCTGCAAAGGACTGCTGTTTCGAAAACAGCCAACCGCGGTGTTGGGATATTCTCAGTTCGCCTTCCTTCTCCTACTTTCCGGATTGGGACTAGCTTATGACTCATCGAGGCATGAGCACATATCAATACCACGCGTAGCACGTAGAGAATAGAACTATATCTAAACCAACTTTGTTACTACTATTTCCTAGTTATCTTTCGTAATTATAATTACCGGTGATATCTATACTGATTAGTGGTTTATTATAAACCACAAATTAGCTCGGTACCCTCGAAGAGATGATTAGAACCGTTCCTATTATACTATTTTTTTACGTACTCGAGAATACTTAAGAATTAAAAAGCAACTAGCGTTTTATATACATTAAAAGCTTGAAAAAACTAGAGATATTTAAAGGCTAAGAGATTTATATATAGGTTTTATATATCTAGTAATTTTAAAGCCCGCATTTATTATACAGAATAATAATATTTATATAATAATTAAAGATTCGCAGCTAGGTTTTAAATACCTAGTAATCTCTAGATTTATGTTAAATTATATTAAAAATTATTTCTAATATCCTTTATTTACCTTATTATACTTTACCCCTCTTTTATATTTTACCCCTCTTTTTACACAATCCTCTTTTATATAACTTCTCTTCTATATAACCCTTATTATAATCCTTATATAAATAAATAAATATCCTGCCTATTTATATAATTATTAAAATCTATGAAAAATAGTTACTATAGTATATATTCTAAAAACAAACTTTAAAATTAATAAATAGGAAAAAGACCTTAATCCTAATAGTTAAACCCTTATTAAAGCTAAGATTAATATATATATTTTTTAATAATTAAAGAAATATAAAGAGTCTAATAATAGAAATAAGGATCTATAAGAAAACTATTAAGAAAACTTTAATAATTAAACTAGAGATATCTTTAATATTAGTAATAAATATATTATATAAATACTACGAGATTATCTATAAGAGAATAAAGTTTATATTATAAAGAGAAAAAGAGCTATTATTAATAATAAACTTAAAAGAATAATAAATATATAGATATATTATAAGTAAATAGAATAAAAAGCTAAATAGCAACTTAGAAGTAATAAGAATATATTTAACTTAAGATATAATCCTATATAGAAGATTATAATAGATAAGCTACTAGGGAGATTTCCTACCCCTATAACTATTATACCTATTGGCAATATTACTATAAATACTATATCTATAGGCACAATAACTAGCTTAACTGGCAATATACCTATTAGCATAATACCTGGCATAATTAATAATACGGCTATAAATCCTATACCCTCTAGAATAATATCTATTATAGCTAATTTAATAATACCTACTAATACTACTTTATAACTAATTTATTATCTTATAATAATAATAATTACTCCTTAAAATTTTAATATTATTACTATATAACTTAGATTAAATTAAGGCTAATCTGCTAATAATAATATATAAATAAAGAGTTTATTTTAATAATTAATATAAAATTAAATATTAGATTTTAATATATTATATAATATGCTATTTATATTACTAGTAATAGTTTTAAATATATTACTTATTTAACTACTATTATAGGGATCTTTACTAGCTTATTTAAGCTTTCTAGTATTTGGCAATATGCTATTTAATTTTATAGATAATAAAAATCTTATAAACTTATAAAAGGCCTATAATAATAATTTAAAATATAAAAGGCTATTAGATAATTTTAGTTTATATCTATAGATTTTTTATAATTAATATATTTAGGCTAATATCTAGAAAAGTATATATTATTTAGTATTTCTAATTATATTAAAAGGCTAAATACTTTGATATTATTATTAGAAAGTTAGCAGTAGATAATTTTTATTTAAAATAATAATTATATTAATATAAGAGAATTTTAAGATAGATAAATAATATTAGTAAATATTAGGCAGATAATATATTATAGATCTTTATTTAATTATATAATATAAAGAGAATAAAAATAAAAGTATAGCTAAATATTTCGAGCTATTATTTAAAGAACTTTATAAAATATAATTAGATTTAGCTTTATTATATTAATAAGAAGATATAATAAGAAATTAATTAATAATAATATATTAATCTATATCTAAATATATTATTATTTATTATAAACTTATAATTATATTAAATATATTTTATATTAATTTTTAAATATTAATAGCTATAGCTATTAATTAAAAATAAATAAATATATAAATATATAATATTATAACTAAAAAAAATAAATAATTTTATATTAACTATTAATATTATAAAGACATATATATATTAAATAATTATTAAATTTATAGAGGAGGATAAAACTGCTATTTTTAATATAATAATAATAATAAGAAATACTTTATTTATTAAAAAATAAAATACTAATTAATTAAGTATTTTAAAGAAAAATAAGAAAAAGCTTATAATAGCTTTAAAAAATAACTATATATATAAGATAAACTATTATATAAATAATAAATATAATAATATATCTTAGAATATAAGGGCGCACCTAATAATAAAGCTATATTAAAAGCTTTAATTATAAATTTAACTTTCTTTAAGAATAAAATTAATAATAATAATAATAATATTAAAATAAAAATATTATATTTAATCTTTTTAGGAGAAATTTAAAGCTTTTAAATAATTATTTACTTAAATAAATAATTAGCTAGGTATATACTTACTTAAATAAATATAATTATATTTACTTTTAATAATACTTTATCTATTTTTATAATTAATATTTAATATTTAGCTTTTATTTTTTAAGGAATTTGTGACAATTCAGCGCATATATAGCTTATATAACCGTGCTATATAACCCCTTAATATTACTATATAGGCTAGACGAGAAAGGATCTATTAAATAGGCAAGGATAACCTAGTTATATTAAGATGTGACTGTATATATACTTAAGGAGGAGACCTTATACTTTTCTAAGCTTTCTTTCTTTTTTCTTTTTTCTTTAGTTTAGTTTTCTAAGAATTAAAAGTTAGTTTATTTAAGCTAGTTAGTTATATTAAATTAAACTTAACTTATTATTTATATAGTTCTATTAGAGACAATATATTAAATATTATTTTATCTTTTTATTTCTATCTAATTAATATATTTAGATTTATTTATATATAGAAGGCCTATTTTAAGATATAAGTTTATATTTAAAAGATAATAAAAAATAATATAAATTTAATCCTAATTCTTTTATCTAAAAAGAATATATTTTTGGTATCTTTTTTATAAATTTTATAATTAATAATATTATAATTCTTTCCTGAAATATAATTCTTAAGATTATATTATAATAATAAATATATATTTATTATTAATTTATATTTAGAGGAGGAAGAGGAAGAGGAAGAAGAAGAGAACTACTTTTCTAACTTTGAAATAGCATCCCGAATAGCTATAAGGCTATTTCTCCTAAAAAACCCTGCTTTTTATACTTTAAAGAAGAAGCCTATAAGACTATCTGAATTTAACCGATAATTCCGAGCAGAGGTTAAAGCAGCTAATAAGGATATAGGAGAAATATAAGCTTATATTTGCTTCCTTAAAGTAAAGATATAATAATATTAAGATAAAAAAAGGAAATTTATTTATTTTTTAATAGTAGGAACTTTATCCCTAAACGAGGATAATTTCTTACTATTAATACATATAAGTATTCGATACCAATAAAAGGCATTTTAAACTAAAATATTAGCTACTTATTAACCTATTCTACTATTACCAGAATAAATCAGAACTTTACTCTTCTAAAATTTGCAATCTCCTTTAAGAGATAATTCTAGCAATTAACCTCTGCCCTTCGCACTATTTATATTAGATAATAAATAATCCCTATTTTCTATCAAATTATTATACTTAAATAATAAACCCTTTAAAATCCCCAACTTAATAATTAAGCTATTAAATAAATATATCATCTATCCTAATATCTAAAAGATATAACTTAAAAACTACTTAAAATAATATAGCAAATACTTTTTTAACAAAAATTATTAAAAAATCTATATTTTTAATAATATTAAAGAAAAAGCTCAAAAATTCCTTTAGCTAATTTACTTATATAATTAAAATAACTATAATATTACTAAATTAATTAAGCTAATAACTAACTATATAATTAACCCTATAAAGGTAGAATAAGCCCATAATATCTTTCTAAGCTTAATTATAAAATATAATAAGCCCTTCTATATTTTCTATAAAAAGTTTTATATATATACTAATATTATAAATATAAGAAGTAATTAAAACCTCTAAATTATTCTATAAAATAAAATTATAGCTAAATTATATTAATTTACTATCTACTATTAAAAGACTAGCAAAAGCTTAAATAAATATACTTATAATATCTAAAACCTCAATACTAATTTTATTACTATTATAAAATATAATATAAAGAATAATTTATATTCTTTAAAAACTACTTCTCCTAACCCCTCTGCCTTTTACAATAATAATTACTCTAATAATTATACTATAAACTAGATAAAACCTACTAATAAACCCTTTAGATATATCCCAGCAACATCTCCTGGCTTTATTAGACATAATAAATTTCTATTTTCCCCGCCCGGCAGAGAAAATTAGTTCTCGAAGCAACTCTATTACTTTATATCCTTTATACCTAATTAAAATAGYACTAATATTCCCTCTAATTTATTATATATAAATAACTCTTATAAACTAGATATATTAGCTATAAAGATTAATAAGATAAATATAAATAATTAATTTAAAGATACTAAAAATAAATATAATTTATTAGGCCTAAATTAGATTATAAATCCTAAAAATATTAAAGAAAAAAATTATATATCTTTATAAGTAAAAAATAATATTTAGGCAAAGACTTCTTTCTAAATATTATTTATAATATAAAATATTTAAATATTTCTAAATTATTTAATAATTAATATCTTATTAAATTATATATTTTAATAAAAAATAAAATTAATT